>PTEX01000066.1:2683689-2913111 GCA_003342815.1 Eudromia elegans
ACAGGTCCCTTCCAACCTTAAGCCTTCTGTGATTCTATGATTCTATGTAGCTTTTTAAACACGATAATTTGGATGAGTAGGTGTTCTACAGGTTGCACACAAGGAGAGCAGGGTTTGCAATGCCAAGCTCTGTCTCCTGCATGTAAACAGTAGATGCCACCATCTGCATATGTGTATTTTTACTGGAAATTCCTGCTGTACTGAAATCCTTCTTTATGTTGAGACACTAGTCTGTAAAAGGGCAAWTTCCAAAGCAACTGTAACATGCAGAGTTTGGTTAATTTTAAGTCTGTTTTGAAAATTTTATGCAGCACAAACCTTTTGACAATTCCAGGTTTTAGATTAATACATTAAGTTTTTAAGAAGTAATAGGTTAGGCTTATAATAATATGCAGGTATTTTGCAGGGCCTGGATCTGACATAACTCCGTACATCCTTTCACCCTGCAGGGTAGCTGAGATTGTGAAAACAAGTTCTGACCTTTGTTGCAGATTTATAAGGTTTGCTTTTCTTTAAGCAAAACAATATCTTTGCAGCTCATTTTGTGGCAGTGTTGTAAARATACGTGTGTTAGAGTTTTCAGGACAGCAGTCCATAAAGGTGCTCAGAACCCTGTTAATGCACACATCTATTATGACATTTCTGTAAAATATGTAAAAAAAATATAAAATATGTAATGGAAATTAGGAAACCAGTGCTGAAACCAAGAAATATAAACAAGAACTTTCTGGACTATATAATAGCTTGACTATGGAGTGTGTGCATGTTTGTGTTGAATGAATTTGGAAAGAAATTGTAATTTGTTAAAAAAATTCTAATTGCACATTTAAAATTTCAAATTTACATTCCTGAACAGATTTTCAGTATTACCAACTTTAGGACATATGATTGTGTTAGAAAGGTTYCCTTAATGGCAAAAAGGTAGTGTAAACTAGAATTTTGGGTAACTATATCATATTATCTTGATGTGTAATTTAATATATGTGTGTATTTATACAATTGAGAAAAGATCTCTGTTGAAAAAAGGCTGAAGCGGGTTTTTACTCAGGCTTAGAAAACAGCACAATGTCTCTGCTAATTTATCAAGGTTTAAAAGTGAGAAGAAAAGAAGAAGTTGAATAGTTTTCCCAGAAGTTTAATTTCAAAATGGAATGAAGATACTAAATGTCAAAACATCTGGTGAGACGTACTGATAATCTAAAACGCCAAATTCCATTTAATGTTGGTTGAAGGTGGTTTGTAAATCATATTTAAATACTGTATTGTAGAATTAATTTTTAAAAAAGCAATGAGTAAGCTGTATAAATTATGCTTTATTTGACTGGCATGGCTTTAAGAATGTGAGCTATTTTCAGGAAATGTTAACACGGTGATGACAAATGAGCCCTAATGAAAGATAATAGATGTTAGAAGGCAGGCTCTCACTTATAAGTGCTTATCTAGCTACTGATGCATTGCATTTGTTAAAGCATAATGACATGATTTTCAAATGTACAGCAAAGTCTCCTTCTCACAGAGTTATTTACATGTAATATTTTTTAAAAATTTGTCCTGTGAATGTCCAAGTGAGGTAAAATGTTCTGTGATGCCACACCTATTGCCACTGGTATTTTTTTGAACATAGTATGAAATGGGCTGCATGTTCATTTTTCAGCTTTTCTTTCATGCATACATTTTTCTGAGTTAATGTTTCATATTTATTTTCATTTTTTCCCATTAATTTCTTCCTCTTCAGGTGCAATCTAGCTCCCGTGGTGGAGTTTGCTGCAGATGTGGGAGCTAAATCTGATTTTATTACCATGAACCCATCAGTTGTACAAAGAGCGTTTGGAGGCTTTCGGAATGAGAGTGACAGAGAAAAATTTGTGCATAGACTATCCATGCTGAATGACAGTGTCCTTTGGATTCCTGCTTTCATGGTCAAAGGCGGAGAGAAGCATGTGGAGTGGGTTAATGCATTAATCCTTAAGAATAAATTGAAAGTGCGAACCGCCTATCCATCACTGAGACTTATTCATGCTGTCAGAGGGTAAGTGTCTGGAAAAGACTGGTCTGTCCTTGGCACTGTGGGGCTCATATAACGAGGCTTCCTAGCAGACAGAAAGAAGCYCTAGCGTAATGTTAAAAGGGGTAATGGTATTTCCATTCTTGTCGTAATGGATTGCATTTATGATGAAGTAAATTTGTTTGGTAATGAATGTCRTCCACTCTTTTAGCCTGCTCAAAAGCAAACAACTGGAATGCATTAGCACTGTAACTTTTCACTTCCCCTTTTATGTACAAAATGTTTTTATTGCCATTATAATGAAAAATTGGTGAGAAAACAGACTGAATTCAGAGTATACATGGGACTCTTAGCACATCAGGGGATAATGAGAGTGCTGTGTGGCTTTTTTGGGGGCAAGACTATGGAGATAAAAAAAAAAATAGAAAGCAGGGGATATAATGGCTTTGTAGATAGGAAAGAGATTTGGCAGATCTGAAAATACTGAGCTCCTTCCCAAAATGTCCAGGACTTTAGACCGTTCCATCTCCTTTTGAATTTGGCCAGATTCTTAGGTACTTCAAAAAATCAAAAAGTGAGAATCACTGAAAGAATTCATGTAGCCCATTGTTTTCAAAAAAATATCCAACTGTGCTTAATGAGGAGCCCTTTTTTCCAACTCCGTAATCAAACATGATCAATGGATGAAGTCTTTCTGTGCTCTTGTCACTCCAAGGCTAAAGCATATTGGTCTAGAAAACACTTGGAGGATGATGGTACTACAGTATGTATTAAATGAATTACCGTAATGGGAATCYCTTCCACTTGTGTTCCTTGGACAGTGCTCTCTGTTTATGGGGGATGCTTTCAAGTATTGGCATTGACTTGTACAACCATTGATGATGATAATCTGAACAATTGTGTCTGAAAAGTAATTTTTTTACATCAGCAGAGAGGAATTGGTAGAACTGATGTCTCAATAGAATAGATCAGAATAAAATCTAAAAATATGTTGGTTTTGAATATATTAGGGCTTTTGAGTATGCTGCCCTCTCCTTGCTGTGGCCAAAATAGATCAACTGTTGTGGTCTTCATATAATGTACTTCTGGCACTGGAGAAAAAGCAACTTGGCCCTTTCAGATTATTTATTTGTTTATTTAAACTCAGAACTGAGATGTTCTCTTTGCTGGTAGAAAGTTGTTTAGCTATTCAGTTTAATATTATATTCAGTTTAGTTTAATATTATATTTGTTTATAATATAGTATATAATATTAGTTTAATATTATATTCARTTTAGTTATATTTTGGGATTTCARATGGAAATTTTCWAATATTCAAAGTGCTTAAAGTCCACGATGTGTGTAAATCAAAAGAAATAAGTTCACTTTCGGTTTACAACGTGATGCTCTCTTTTCCATCTGCTGAATCTAGCTAACATTGTCCAACATGAGAAATAATTCAGGATGTGCGGTCTTTCTCCTGGTGAACTGGAAGTTGCTGCATGGTCTCTTAAAGCAAGACAATCTTAAGGGGAGATTGAGAGCCTTTGTTGCCATTCTGAAAATACACTGCCATCAAAGTTGCTATAAGATTGCTGAAATAATAGCTAGCTATATCATATAATGATAGTATCATAAGATGTGGTGGCACAGATTTGCTGGACTGTTGAATCTGCACTCTAAGCTTGAGGCTTTCTTGAGGCTTCAGCGTTGAACCTTCTTGTCTTTGTCAGCACATGATCAGCACTGCTTGTTTTTGTGTCTGGATAAGAATGCAGCAAAAAGTCTAGAACTGCAAGTCAAGTTTATCTTTGGTGCCCCTCCTTAGCAAGGAAGCATGAAGTGGATATGGCTTCAGGAGTCAAATCCGGCAATGCCACAGTTAAATGCAAAATGTTTGAAACAAATTGTCTTAGAAGGCAGACTTAAAATGCCAACATATCATAAAGAGATTTGTGTTAAAGCAAAATTAAACTTAGGGAAAGAATATAACGTCTTTAGAAATTAGAATATCTCTAAGATTTGCTCGGTTTATATTTCAAATGGAATGCCAGGGTAGTATGAGAAACTGGCAAGCAAAAGTTCCTCTTAAATTAAAATGTGCCTGAGCTAAAAGTTAATATTCCCTACAAATAAATAAAGTTGAAAATAAAATGTGAAGCTGATTAATCTAACTATCAGATCAGCCCATTTGACCGAGTAAGGTTTGGGAAAGTGTAAGTTTGCTACAGCCTCTAACTTCAGGGCTAGTTTGAAGCAAACGGACGGTTSATTCTCCTGCTATTTAAAGTGGTGTGTGTGTACATTGACCTACCCATAGCTTAGTTTTAAGAGAAAACTTCATAATGCTATGTTCTATGTGCATTTATCTGACATACATTTTTAAATGCCTTGTAAACTGTCTGATGATTTATGAACCCCTTAAGAGACATTTTCTAAAAGGAACTCCTCTTAATTTGTTTCTTTTTAAGAGTATGAACTTTTTTTTTTTTTTTTTTTTTTTTTGTGTGTATAACATTAACCTAGCAGAGAGCAGTGCTGCTGCAAAACAGAAGGGGGACAGTCAAACAAATCTAAAGATCACTGGATGAGGAGTGAAAACAGGAAACATACCCACAAAGCTAAAACCTGCMGTAAGAGCTGCACGGAGCACTTAGTCCCTGTGCCTCACTGGGGGAGTGCACACTTTTGCTACCTCCTTCAGTGCCTAAACCAAAAGGGGAAATAAGCTCTGAGATACTGATGAAAGAATGATAAGAAAAGCTGTCTTTAAAAAAAAAAAAGCGCTTTAAAAGCTTTCTGGCTTTTTGTAGCTTTTTTTTTTCTTTTTTCTTTTTCTTTTTTTGCAGAGGAACTACTTGCACGTGCACTACACGTGCAACCTTTGTTTTATGGAATACCAGCACTGCTTGAATTTTCCTGTCCTTGCCCTTGAACAGAGCTTGGGGGTTTTCATGAAAATCTACAAAAGCGTAGGACATTCACACGGTGCTGTGACATTTGCAGTTGCTGCCCTGCACTTGGAACGTCCTCAAGCTCCTTTTAATCTCACTGCAGATAAATAATTTTTTTTTTTATTGTTCCCTTTTTATTTTTGTCTTGATATTTTCAAAGGCCATATAGCTTGGCTCTTTATTTGAGTATGTATGTTTTACATTGAATAGTAACTTATATGAAGGTTGTTAGACCTGGTTTAAATTAGACTTTAACTATAAAAGAATCAGTGAGGAAAGTTAGTATGGCTGTTCTGTTGCTTTTTATGTCTTGAAATCCTTCCAAAGTCATAATAACTGAAACACTGAGATTTTGTTAGACCATGTCAAAGACATAATACTGGGAGAATCTACTGAAGTAATGTCCAGAACTTGAAAAGATATTCTTACAGTGACGAATAAGAGGTGCAATTTTATGTTTAATAAGCTGAAAGAGACCTTTAAGCTTTTCTGGAACGCAGAGATTTTTATGCTGTAGAGATAACAGGCTCATTGCCACTTCTGCGGCCATGATGCTTTTCCCTGTTAAGGACTGCATCATGTCCCTTGCATTCTGCTGGATGAGAACTGAATTGAAACTTGAGTACCGTATTATATTGCAACTACAAGACTTTGTAACCTTAAAAAAAAACCCAAAAAAAAGTCCTCTATGTTGTGGGGCTAAAAGCTGCCTAAAAAAGATGATACCTGTCATGAGAAGCTTACAATTATAATATATACTTGGGGGGGAAAAAAAAAGTTTTTTTCTGGTACAAGCTTAAATTGATGTCCAGAGTGCTCCGACTTGATGCACCCAAAACTTTATGAAAAATAAGGCAGTGTAGCTACTGTGAGGTAAATAGTCTTATACCAATTAATGTTTATGTTTCCAACCTGACATGCTAAATAGTAATAGAGAGATTTATTGTTGAAAGTTGCAGGCTGATGGTTGTAAGGAATAGAAAGGATTGTCCCTGTTCTTTTTCTTTGCACCACTCTGCCAAATTGTCCAGGCAAATTAGTTTTTTCCTTTATCATTTTTAAAGTGTTAGGCATAGGCAATTTCTTGACACAGCGCATTAGTCTCGTTAGACTGCTATTCTGATCAAGTGTGGCCAAATTATGTACTGTTTTACGTACAAACAGGGCAAGTCTGGAGCAATTGCATATGGCACTGAAATTCKCTCTCCCATTTTTTCTTTCTCTTGTAATGAAAGCAATGAAAAGCCCTAGGGTTGTGGAGTTGCTCTTATTCAGATGGTACCATAATGGCTGTTTTCTGAGGACATTTTGAAAAACTTCTTTTTTTCTGTGTCCGTTAGTGCACTTTTTGGGTCATAAAAAAGGTAATGTGGTGTTCAAAAAAGAGATTGCTTTTCTGCAGATTTCATGCCCTATTAAACTTCCCTGAATGATGGTTTCATCTCTATAATCTCAGGGGACTCAAAGTTTTGTGAACATAAATTTTGCAAATGCTAAGTCTGACATAACTACCTTTTTTACCAGTAGCCTATCTTAAGTGAGACCATTCAGATTTTGACTTAGTGAGGGTTTTGTCCAAGGCATCAGGTTATTTCATCTGATAATATGATTTCTCATTTTTTTGTGTGTGTGTGTTTTTTGGACAAAGAATTTGTTATTACCTCTTAGAGTCTGTGATTCTGGGATGTTTTGGGGGCAGTTGCGTGACTTTCCTATGCAACCTTTCTAAAATCTGTTTTTTATGAAACTTCTAATGTAATTATGTGTATATTATTGACAAAATAATTGAGGTAATCAATATCTAACAGTGTTCAAGATGGAAATGGAACCTGTAAATGAAGAGCTTAATTGATTTAAAGGCTTTCTTTGCTCTCTAATGCCACTGGCAGGAAGGTTAATTACAAAGTTATTCTAATGAGCAATCCACATGCAGCTTTTAAAAATAAATTGAATTTGACAACAAATTCCAGAAACATTGCTTTATTAGTAGGCCTGAGATTTCACGCTGAACACTTTCATTAGGATTATTTTTAATAATAATCACTAAGGGAAGGATAGGCAGCCTTTGAGGTATGGACAGTGTCTGTTCAGAGAGGATAGGCTCAGGGACAGAGTCCAGTCTCCTACAGAGGATTGCTCAAACGGCAAGCGAGCAAAAGCAGCTCTGCTTGGGCTGACAGTCCTGGTCTGGCTTTTGCTGCTTTGTTCTGACAGATCTTCTCTCACACTTCCTCCTCCGACTGCACAAAGCAAAGTTCTCACGGTCATCTTAATGTGCAGCAGTGTTTTCTTGGCTTTCCTTCCTCTCAGAGCTGTCCCACGACCAGTTAGTCACTCGGCAGTGGTATCATTGGAATTGCTTCATGTGAGATTCCTTCCAGTCTTGGGTAAAGAGCAGTCACACAGACATCCCGTGGGATTTCCTTCTGCTAAGCCTATTTCCTTCATGCTGTGGCCTGTGAAACAACAGTGTTAGACTTGGTCATATGATAATGGTGGCAGAATTCCCACTGAAATCTGCATCTTGCCAGAATAAAGAGTGTGCTGTATGTATTTATGGCCAGTTCTCAGAGTGGACTCTTATTTCCTTTAATAGTGAAAGCAAACAGCTGTTGTTTTGAATGGAGTGACCTTTTCTACAACGTCACCACAGCTTCAGTGCCCTTCACTGTGGGAAGAACAGAAAAAAATACTTGGAGAAACTCAAACATGCACAAGCCAAATAGTTCTCCAGCAGCTCTGTGCTAATGCAAAAAAGAAACAATTGCTGGGAGCAATCTATACTGTAAACACGTCTTTTTTTCCTAACACYTTCCTTGTTTTTTACTGCTAAAATATATTTCTTCAGCAAAGGGAGTTTGGACTATATAGATTTAATTTCTGCTAAAACAAAAACAAAACAAAAAAAAAAATTATGGCCATTTGGATAAGAATCAGATGTTATATTAAATATAAAGCAGCCAAATCTTTCCAATCATGTCTTAAAAGTGATAGTGAGAGACGAAAAATTACACTTCTCTTTCCAATGGAGTATAATTTTGTTTTTCCTACGCATGAAAGAGAAGTTCTACATTAAACTACCCTCCTGTCTTAGCATACTCTGTAAGTAGACCTGGCTGTGTTTGTGAAGTTAGGCAACCAGATGAGATACCAGTTAGCTTGGATTTTGAGAACTTAAGATATTGCGTCTAGTCTTTAGTTTTTCATTGAAACTCGGGATCCCTCGTGAATCTTTGAGGAGGAGGTTAACGCTTCATTAGTGGAGAAGTCGTCAGAGGCACGGAACAGATGGCCACTGGTAGAAGAGCAGGGGAGTAAGAAGTGGGTTTTGGCCATGCTGTCGGTGCAAGAGAGGTAGAGGTGCATGTCCTAAAGGTGTTAGGGGAAAGAAAGAAGTCCATTTGGAAGCAGAGTCCCTTTGGAAGGGGTGAGGTTGTCTTCTGGGTTGGATGTGCTGGCCCATTGCTCAGGCACAGTGGCAAGACTCRTGCCATATAAGGAGCCTCTCCTTGACCTCAAGCTTCACACCTTTTGATTCCTTTAGACAAAATCTCCTCTTGTGCCCCGAAAGATTTAGCAAGACCATTCACTTTTGGAGAGAAAGAAGCACTTTTTCAAAGGGAGCAAACCTGTTCCAAGAACACAGGCAGGAGGGAAAATAAATCTGTGCTAAATTGTCTGCTTTTTTGATTTTGTGCCGGCTCATTTCTCATACATTTGGCAAAGCGGGCCATGAAAAGCCTGGTCATCATCTTAGCAAGACAGCCCTTATCCTTATTTTTATCTGGTGATAATAGATTTTTTTTTTCTTCCCTCTTGCTTTGGCAACTACTTTGTTTCTCATTATCAGAAATAGATATAATTAGAACTTGCATAACTTTCTTAATGTTAAATTTCAGGCTTGAGCTAGAGGAGAGAAACAGAATCAGTCATGAGAAAAATAGTGAAATTGCTTATTTTCAGATTTTTGCAGCTTAGTTTATCTAGTGATAGCAACAGTACCATGCCTAATATTAATGACTTAACAAACTAAGCAAGGAATAACCCATAGTTTATTCATACAGTATATTTTCAGATTTATATGTGTTGTGTTTTTGGCCACTGTCTTAATAATTTTAATTATAGGCTGTTTTTCTTTTTTTTTTTTTCCTTCCTATAAAAATGCAAAATAATTAGCTCCCATTGTCCTGTTTAAAAAAAAAAAAAGGCTAAAAGGCTGTAGCAGTGAAGATGAGGAGTAAACCAGATGTGGTTTTCGTAGCCAACACTGGAGTGGCAAAGTAGAGAACTAAAATATTTTGAGAGCCATATTGGTCAATGGTACTAATGAGATGGGAAGTGGGTTCTCCAGCTTTGAGATGAATTGGGCCATCTGTTGATGTGTGTGTGTGTGTGTGTATGAGGAAGTGCTCAGAGGATTACTTCCTTATGTAATCATGTTTCGAACTTCTGGCAAAACCAAATCTGATTTATTTTTGTCTGAGAGTACTCATGACGTATGCAGTTAAGTTTTGGTCTTACTGAACTTTCATGATGAGGAGCAGTTATGTTGAATATCCGGCCAATAATAGATTTCAACTAAGTTAATTACCGAAGTTCAGTGAAGATAGGTAAACACTTGGTTTTGAATTCTCTGCATGAAAAAGCCTTCTCATCTGCAGATTTTTAGTAAAATTGGAGAACTCTAATGATGCTGTGTTATGATACAGTAAAATGTACTAGTTCTAAATACCAGGTATATATCTATGATTTTCTTTTCCTTCATCTCCCCAAAGAAATAACTAATCACAATAAGACAATTTTAAAAGGCTAGGATTTCTTTTCTTTCTCTCTCTTCAAATCTTTGCTACATATTTTCAGGAGTATAGCAAAACAAAAGAGGGAAGACAGAAATGGCTGTACGTACCTGTTATTGTTTCTTTTGTAGTTCTTTAATACTACGCTCCGGGCTGTCACATTGACTTTAAACAGAACTAGATCAAGAACAAAGCGTGAATTGATTTTCTGCATGGGTGACCGTGATATATAAAAGATGATGCCGGCAGGCCCTGGCAGTTACTTTTTACTTCCTTTCAAGTCYGGGGATTGTTTATGGACCTGAATAAACAGCAGTTGGTGTGTGAAGGAAGGAGTCGTTTGGCTCAGCACAGTCTGTCGCCTGCCTCTTTCACTCACACGAATTTCTTTGAGAGTCCTTTGAAGGGTTTATTGAAAATTTCCAKGTTCTTGTTCAAATTCAGAGAAAACTTGAGTGCTTCAACTCAAGGCYTAGGCAGGATTGAAATATTTGGTGTTGCTGAAGGCTGTGACTAGTGGTGAATTCACCACAGCTCATAGCTAATGGGCCAGCTCTGGCTGATGCTCCTGGTGTGTGCTCCCTTGATGCTGGAGAGGCCCCAGAGCTGGGTTAGGTGGTGGGCACCTGAGTGGTGACAGAGGAGGAGATTTAAATCTCTCACCTTCCTCATTTCCTTTCCTTTGTAACATGTAAAAACTGCTRCTTTTAKTTTTTCAGCTTTTTTTTTACAGTAGTTCTGGACTGAAGCTGTACTTGCTGTACTTCATGAGCACAGTGGAGACAGGTTATTGCCAATTGTCATTTTCTTTCTAGTGGGCACATAGCCTTATTATTTGCATTGTTTGAACCATACATTTAGAGAAGTAGTCAAAGAGCACTGACTTAAAGAACGTTATTGCTAGCACTTGTTTTTCTCTTTCAACTCGGTTGTGCTTTGTTAGCCAGCGGTGGATTGAGGAGGGATTTCCAACCAGCAGGAGTAATTATTTTCTGTTACAGCTTGCAAGCGTAGAAGACCTGTGAAAACATGTGAGATAAGACCCTACTGAGAGAGCAAAGGTAGCTCCTGGTTTCAGGGTRTTTTGAAGGCTCATAAGGGTTTGGTTTTTTCCCCCTTTTCCTATTTCAATCATTTCCTATTTCACTCATTTTCAATATGAGTATGCTTCCCAGAGATTGTGGAGGAGGAAATAGTCGGTATATCAGTGCCATATGGAAACAAAAAGGTAGCATAGATGATGCCTATGTCATAAGTCCTTAGATGAAATATGTAACGTGCAACAGGATTAACACTACTGCAGTCTTGAAATCAGCACCATTTCCAGCAGGGTGGTGTTCATTTTACATTGCTCCTGTAATGTAATATTCATGAATGGACTTTGGAAAAGTTCGTATTTGGTGTGAGCTTTCCAAATGAGAGTTTTCATGTCTTTACAAGGAGCAGAGTAGAAGAGGGTGCAGAAGGTAGAGCACAGCTCTCAGTGACAGGAAACCTCCAGAAAGTAACCTCAGCATTTGCTTTTTTATTCCGTAAGAAAATAGATTTTTATGCACTAGCATTRAAATCACTGTGAGGGAAGCCCTGAAGGCAATTGAAGGCTGGGTCCTTACAAGGAGCCTTTCCTTCAGTGCTGCAGCATCTTCCCAAGTAGTGAGGTGACAGTGCTTGCCTTAGGGGACTCTTCTAGGAGACTTGGAAACCTCCCCTCCAAGGTTGTCCAAAGGCAGTGTCTCKAACAAGATCCTTCCTTCTACTGAAGGCGCTGGGAGCTGCTATAGGGATGAGAAGGCTCCTCACTGCCCAGAGTGATGTGAGAGGATTGTGGTGGAGCACCAAATTTGCCTGAGACATCCATGAGATCAGTGAGCCGTTGTTGCTATTTGGGATGATGCTCATCCTCTGGCATGGAGCAGAAAGAGAAGAGGAAATATGTCTATGTAGATGCTGCCTTTTTCCCAGTTTTTATTTTTGATTTCTGTAAGTCAGTTTGTAATATGTAGAAACAAGTTCCAGGCACAAAATATCTGGGAAATGTGCCAATATGCAAACACACTTGATTTCTACGACATTGATGACTTGGAGTTGAATAGCTTGAATTCAGACTGAAGATCTCACTTCAAATTAGTATTAATTACATGGCTGGTACAACGTTGTAGCTTAGTAAAGCCATTGGCAATATACCATGACTTTCAGCTTGATATTCATTCATTGAGTAAGACAGCTCAGTCTTTGCTTAAAGGCTTAAACCAAGAAAATGAGAAATATTTCCTTTCCTTTTGAAAGAAAAAAAAAGTACTTCTACACAGCTTACAGCTTATTTAGGGAGAAAGAAAAAAGGGAACTCTTTACAGTTCACTGAAGTGTTTGGCTGCTTTGTTTTGCATTTATCATAATTCCTTTTTTTTTTCCTTTATTTGACTTATAATACCAATAATAATAGTGGAGAACCACTCATCAGGACACCTTTATTACATGCTTAAAAGTGGATGAACCCTCCGGTAAAAAAATAAGGCAAGTTATACAATGGGCAGCATGCATCCCTAAATTCCTTTGACAGATACTGGCTAATCATGACAAAAGCTTTTGACATATATCTATATTCCACTCTGAAATAGTAGAAAAAAGGAGCTGTTGTAAAAGCTGTCAGATTGGCAGACCGTGGAGGGAAGCAAGCTAAAGATGGGAAATCTTAGCGGAGAAAAAAAGCATCCTTCAATCTCCTTCAAAAACGCAGGATTTTCTCTTGGGAAGTCGTTGCTTGGGGAATCAGAAATGAGATCTGGACCCTTTTGTGTAGGTATCATCTGTTTGCCTCTGACCTAGTGTGGCACTGGCCTGAAATTATTTCCTATCCATCTCGCACTTGTCCTTGTAGAAGCAGTTGGTGGCCTTGGCAGGGCTCTGTTTGCATCGCACTGCTGCTAATTGGCATTTTTGTTGGCGTTGTTTGCTGCCAAGCTAAAGCCTAATAGGATGTGAAAAGTGAGCAACAGTGGCTCTCTAAAGGCCCGGCTCCTTTGGCATGGCAGCGCGTGGCCTCCTGTGTGCTGCGGGTGTTTAATGTGCTTTGCATATTTAACGGCTTTGTAGGACGCGCTCTCGCTTCGCCCAAGCTCGGCGTTCAGTTAGGATGTGATGCGACAAATTGCTCCTATTCAGTCCTGTCCTTCGACTCGTGCCTAACTCTAAGCGCATGCTTTAGTGCCGTCTTTTTAACTGCTTAAAGGTTTTGTGGAATCTTGATCCCAGGGAAAAATTTCTGCCTCGTTAATTTACCGGAGTAGTTTATTTTTATTTGTGCACAGCCTGGCTCTTTTGGTTAATGCAGTGACAGCTGTGGGATTTATTACTGTAAAATCRATACCTTTTATATCTGATTAATCTGCTCTGATTCATTGCACTGATCAAAACTAAGTGCCAGTAATGGGTATTTCATAGAATAATCTCTAGAAGGGAGACTAGAAATTGTATTGATTAAATCAAAATAGGTCAAGTTTTCCTCTATATAACTGACATTAGTCTAACAAATAACATAACATTGAACATGTTGTTTTAGTGCATCTATCAGGAGCTGAGATTAGACATTATTGACTTCAGCCTTCAAGGGGAGATGGGCACAAGCTGAAAGCCATTTTAAACTAACTGTTTATCGGCCCAATGAGCAGTGAGCATCCTRAGGATACATTCATCGGTTTTCCATATCCGCTCACCTATCAGTGCAGTTAATAGATTGCTCTGTGAGGCTGGGCCTAGTCCTTCTTCTGGAGACCTTTCAGCAAATTGCCACCTATTGCAGGGACACCAGACATTCAACACAGAGAGCAGCATGTTCCATAGCATAGTAGCGTCTTTAGGGCAARCGTAAGATGAAGCGAGGTGTTAGAGAGCAGTCTCTTGGGAGTAGGCGACCTGGGAATTAGCCGTTCTGGGGAWGTAAACATTTATTTCATTATCTTTTGTTATGACGTAGTTTGAAWTTAGTAACTTTGGTGGTTGCTTCCGCCGTTGTGTTCTTTCTTCCTTAGCATGCTGGATATAGTGCATCATTTTATTTTAGTTCCCAATATATAACTCTTTTAATGGCTATTGACAGTGTTTTGAAGGTCTAGGGGGAGAGAACRTTGCAGAAATGCACTTGCTTGGCATTAGTGTAAGAGCAATTATTCATACTGGTAGGAAAGACTAGAGCTAATGCAGAAAAGTAGTTTAGTACAAGTTGTTAGCTTTAATTACACCACTCTAGTAACATACTGATGCAGTTTTTGGAGGAAAAAATACCAGTCAATTGTAATTTGCAGTAATGCTGTCAGAAAATATCAAAAATCCCATATATTTATTTTTTTAAATGCACATTTTATAGATTTTTAACTGGTATGCTGTGTTACGAAGTGCTTGACTCTGTCCATCAGTCAGTCTGCTGCTCACTACTCGTGTTTCAACTTTGCAGTCAGGCTATATCCTTCTATTTCCCATAGGAGTTTTATAGCCGAATTGCCATCTTTATTCCAAGGAATGTGGCTTCTGTGCTCTTCCTTCTGAGAGCAGAGGTGCCTTGTGGGGTTCAGGAGTCCCACCCACTTCTCTGTTGTTACAAACCAAATTCCTTTTCCRCTCCATTTGCCCATGTCTGATGTGGGAAATAGCTTTGCCCGAGGTTAATAAATGYTTTTTCATGCCCTCATTTATACCATTCCCCAAAAGAAGTTAGGGCTCCCGAGCATGGTTCAGCTGAGCWCCTATCTTCATGATTAAAGCCAACCTGCGTTAGTTCAAATGAAGCTAAAATTCAGAGATAGGACAGAACGTTTTGCTATTTAACCTCTCTGTGAGGAAAAGTCTTGGTTTAAGAGTAGAAGTCTATGTCACATAGTAAACCAGCCTGTGTTTATTAGAGGAACCATCGTTTGGTGCAGAATATGGRTGAAATTCATTTCTTGGCTTCAGTGCTTTTGCTCAGTGGTGCAAGTTGCTTAAATGGCCTTTCCAACTGCTTAAAATAAAAGCCTTTCCAGGGGACAAATGTGGGTGGGAAAAGGCAGGTGAATTGTATCATGTTTTGCCCGGCCATACCTGCTGAAATGGTCTTAGTGGGGCAGGTGAAATTCAGTTTTCTGAATTTCTAAAATTCAGATTTCCCTGTTTTAGCCCCTGTGACTGCGTGCCTTGCGTTGTAACTGCCCGCCTGTGTCAGGTTGGACCCCTGGCAGGATTTTTTTTTAAAACCCCTTGCAGGTTTTACTGTACACAGTACATTTTCTTTAGCTGTGGTCTTTCATCCTTTCACCTCTTTTTTCTTTTCCTACTTTTTAATCCCAACTTCTCGACTTTTTTTTAAAATTTTTTTAAGGAAAAAGCTTTCCTTCTGCAGGTAGAATTGCCTTGCGTCATGTCCAGCATTGCTTCAGGAATTATCCAAATCTTTAAACTGGCTTGAAGAGAAAATATATCTGTAGTTTGTCCAAATCTGTTGAGCTGTACATGTATTGCAGTTGAAGTGTGCCATAGACTATAGACTTGAATATCTTAATTTTGTGTTTGGTTAGCTTTCGGGGGTTATTTTTAAATTGTGGATCACTTTTACCAGTTTAGATCAACTAGTAAGCAAAAATACAAAGAAAAACACACTTTTTCTGTGATTTCTTTATTTTCTTTCCTTTCATCCCTTTCTTTATCCCTTCCATTTAATCTGTGCTAGTTCTGATAATCTTTTTAGAGAAGGACAGAGGTAATACTTAAAATTTATATGGAACAAAAAAGCAACCAACTCTCTCAAACATATTTCTAATCCCTTTTACTTAAAATGCAATGACTTTTACGAATGTTTGTTAGGATTGACCCCAGCATATCTCCCAAATGTGAACGTAACACARCTTTTCCTGATAAAGAGACTTAGGCTTTTTGCTTCCATGGGCAGCATGATTTAACTTTTCTAAACATCATTTGCCTGTGTTAAACGGGTATTTTAGTGGAGCAGCCTTACAGAAACACATGAGAAAACTCCCAAGATCTTCCATGTAGCTGAAACTTTAGAATACTCTTGATAAGATTAGCAATCGGTGCATGGAAAAAAAGATTGAGGACGGGGGGAAGGAGAAGAGAGTAAAACTTGCTAAATGAGTGCAGTTGTGAGTCATGGAAAGGTAATGAATGGGGTCATTTTGTAATTGCACTTAGCATGTAGGAAAATCATTTCTCATCCATGAATTCATGGAGGAGGAACAAATTAAAAAGGAAACTGTGAAAATAAKAAACTGTCCCTTGGGTTCAGTATCCAACTTGTTGGTCTGCATTTTTCATAGTTAATGAAATGCTTTATTTTTGTGCTGTTTTCTCATTATTGCTTCTATCCTTTGCTACAGAAATGGGGGTGTCTTTTTTAGTGTTAGCAAAGAATTGGCTGTTTTTGAGCATTTAAAGAGATCTCACATCTTCCATATGGAATCCTCATAAAGTCACGTGTGTGCTTTTTGGTCATCTTTTTTGCTCTCTAGGTGTTTATTGAATCAATCATCTACTTCATTCTGCTCAAGTACTATCTGTCATTTTTAGTGGTTTTATTTTAGCTTTAAATGTTTCTATATGCATAAGCAGCCTCATGAGGCAAGGCTGAAATATATAAACATGAGTTTCAGGTGAGTTCAGAGTCTTTTTTAAGTATTGGAARTGTGAGGAAGGAAGATCCACAAATGTCAGCAACTTTTAACCAATGTTAATAAAAAGTTAATTTACTTGTCTCAGGTTCAGTCTATATTAATCAAAAATAGATTGGTTTGAACTTTCAAACTGACACATTGACTTTGATCATCTAAGTGTAAAGATATCTCATTCATTTATAATGTGTGAGGAGGGAATAAAACCAGAAGAAATTGCTGTAATTTTATTATTTATAACTGGTGGATTCTGTTTGAGGGCCAAGAAATTATAGAAATACCTTTTTTTTTGAGCAGGTTAGAATCAATTAACCTGAGAGAAGCATTAACATATGTTCATAGAATTATGTATTTTGCATCATTATATGTATTCCAGGAATATGTTGTTAATCTAAATATTGCACAGAAGTAAGGTAGAAATGGAGCACCCACTGTGGAAAAATACCTGCTTCCACTAGACTTGCAGAAGAAGCTCATTTCCTAAAAAAGAAAACTCTTTCTCCAAAAGAGTCTGCATTAGCTTTTTTTTTTGTAAAATGTACTCGACATCTGTTCTGAAAAGGCCAGTGCACTGCTTCTCCGCTGCGTTGTCTAAATGCATTGGAGGTAACCTCTGTTGACATGAAAGCATGTTTGGCTCTTAAGAATATTGTGGCAGTTTTAAGTGAAGGCACTTGGTCTGCTAAAGTGAGTGCCAGCTGGTGACCTTTGTGGTGCTGAAGCAAAGATAAGTGTTTAGGTGGCATGCAACAAAATAAAAAAGATATTTACTTGCAAAGGCTCCATACTTGTTGGCATAAATTAATTTCCAACAGCTTAAATGATTTTTWAAAAATATTCATATGTATTCTTTGCTATTTTCACTAGTTAAGTAACTAAGTACATACTCCTTTGCTCTCATGTCATGTGGTGTCACCAAGAGTATTTCTCAATATCTCAATTTATTGAGATATCCCAGAGGTTTGGAGAGCTGGAGGGAGACACCAATTTGASAGAAGTGCCAGTGCTTGGAAGGGCAGGGACAAGTGACTGGTAATGGGCCATTGCAGAGGTAGTGCCTTCTCATGGAAATGACACCTGCAAGAAGAGCTCTCTGGCCTTGAACAAGAAGATTTTTCCATGGTTCTAATGTCACACAGTGAAATCAGGAGTGATTGAAATAACTTCCAGSAAGCTTGGCCACTTTGAGGAGTGGTCAGGTGAAAAGGTGCTGTGCAAACCAATTTTTTCAGACATTGGGGAAAGAGTTTTTTTCCTACTAAAAATAAAAAAGGGAGAGAGCAAAACTGATCTTGGCTAGTGAAAGTTATTAAGAGAATGACAAAATGGCCACAATTTAGGACCTGAGAAATTCAAATACAGGTTCTGAGATGCACAAAAGAAACTTGTTAAGGACCCTTCAAGAAAACAATATTTAAACATTACAGTATTTATATGTCTTCCAACCAGTAAGGCTGTGAAAAGGTGGTTATTGTCAAATTAATATAGAAAGTATGTGATTGTGATGATCCTCCTGACTGCTATTAGTGAGGGCAGATGAAGTCTGTTTATAACGTCCCTGTGTTATAAACAGGGTAATCTTTCAGTCTCTCAGTAATATTTCGTACTTCCAAATGGTTTCTCCARTTTGGATAGTCTTTATCACAATGTATTTTAAATGTCTTTATTCCATTGCTTTGACTGGGATTCTTCACTGACCTGAAGCAGCCACCGCTAGTTCCCAAAGGATGCTCATCTTCGAAGCTGGCATGTCATTCACTGCTGTGTACAATCATATGCAAGCTCCCACTCTCCTTTCTTCTTTCTCTCTCTTATTTATTTCATTTGATTTTATAATGGCACCCAAAGCACATCAGTGAGAAGTCTGGCTTCACTGTTGTGTGAACGTCACGTTTGCAGTCAGTCTTTACCCATGAGCTCCAAAGCTCTCCTGCATTTCAGAGCAAGGGTTGTCATGTTTGCTCATGATCACCATTCCTGACAGTTTTGTGGTGTATAAGGAGAATCAAAGGGCATTGCTTTCATTTTAAAAACAGAAAATTCATCTTGATGTTCCAACCCAGGTAACTTTGGCATCATTTACTCTTTTGCTCTGCCCAGTCTGCATCTGAAGCATAGTCTTATTGTGTAGTGCTATAAGACAGATACAATTCTACAAAATAATTTCCTGACTTTTGTTGTAATATTGATTTTGTTGTAGAAGGAGATATAGTATAAGGACAGAACAGCCCCACTTCAATCTTTTTTCTTCTTTTTTTTTCCTTTGCCTTTTTTGTAGGCAATTCTGGAAGTGCTTGTCTAAGAAAGGAGAGTCAAGAGCTCTACTGAATAGAGTGATTATGTGATGGTTAAATAGAAAAGGTTGGTGTGTTTGACTTACGATTTTGACTTTGGTGTCAAAACCTTTTTTCTTTTTTTTGTCTGAGCAAAGAGTTCATATGGCTTACCTGGTCTTAACTGTGGCAACCTTTCTTAATTCACTGGCAGCAGAAGATCAGTGTTGTGTTCTGTCAAGCCTTCTTATATTGAGGTGATCTTCCATATATTGATTAAATTCTCTTTAAGAGAACATCATGCTTGTTTAACAGTGCAGAGCAGAACAGTCTCCTGTAGCCGGGAAGCTGGACCCCTTTATTTTGAGACAATATACTGAGCTTTGATTATGTTTTCAATTATTTTGCCACACTGAGTAGATAGTGCTCAGAAGGGSTTGAAGTTCTCCACAGTGGTGCTTGAACTGAATGGCCACCTGCAAGGGCCACTCTCTGACTTAGRTGTAGCAGTGCAGGGTATGGATGCAGCCTCTACCATAGTTGTGTTTGCCCTCAATGTCACTGGTTCTTCCTTACTRTTCTAAGGAGCAGAAATGTTGCCACGTAAAGTCCCATCTCTGGAGTAGTCTTCAAGACTGGTTGTATGAACAAGAATGTGAATTTATTTAGCAGAATAAAACCAAGGAATAATAGGGAAAAAGAAAAAAAAGTTTACATCCATGCAATGGATTAAGCTTACTAAAAGAAAAAGTGTCAGTTTTAGTAAGCATTTCTACTCCTTACAAAAGGCGTTGTTCCTTTTGATGAAGTGATTGTGTGTACTGTTTCAAAATACCGTACATTGAAAACTGCAAAGTAGATATTATGTAAATACTCAGCAGTATTGCTGGGCTGGCTGTCACTCTCCCAGTGTAACTGTTCACAATGTAATTTTTTCATATTCTAGATTTCTTGAACAGCCTCCTGCCTAATGCAGGTCTCAGTAGGGAAATGGGCAAATAGAAATTTTTAGCTACTACATTCATATAAATTGAGAGGGGCAGATGAAGGGTTGTTCATATGTTCATGCGATTAAATGCACTAAGGACGTGAGAGTGTAAGTAGGAAGGCAGATCAGAGCATCGGAGGATGTTTTGTCCTTTATGAATTTGAAGAGGTGATTTTAGCTGACATCCCATAGAGAACTGGATAAATAAATTGAATAGGGATTCTGCCTCACTGAAAACAGTGAAAAWTTAGCATTTGACCCTAGAGAGTTCTGAGTCAGACCTTGCGTGGTCCTGCATTTCTGACTCAGGTGTAAATATAATAAAATGGACAGTCGCAGCATAGTTTCATAGCAAAGTGTACAACATTCCTGTGGCAAGACTTCTCTGACTTTTTCTGCCATGTTCTGTGCCATTTTTGTACATATTCTCTAAAGCAAACACCGGGTCCAAGGTCATAAAAGTGTCCTTGATGTTAGGTTATACATATGGTTAGGTTATGTTAGGTATAACATGTGGTCATAGCACTTACAGGCAGCAGCACAGATGCTTAGCAAAGAAGTCCAAGATGGAGATGTAGAGTGGTTGTCCTGAGGTCTGCACCCCTGTGGTCAGCAGCTTAGCAGCCCCTGAGAAGAAGCGTCATCCACATCTCTGTGTTTGTGAGCCCCATGCATTTATATTTTTGTAATTCGTTCAACCACAGTCATCCAGAACATCAATAATACAATGACTTCTGAACTTGGGTGGGGTGGGAAGTGGAAAGGTACTTCCAYCTGCTTATTTTTCACCTACTACTGAATAATTTCCCTGAATTCTTGTGTTCCTGTGTTGCAGTAGCAAGGAAAACCCTATTCACCTCCTCTATGTACTATGCAAGAGCTTTTTGTCATATCCCTGCTTAGTTGCCACTTCTTCAGACTGTTCTGTTTTCTCTCTCCTTCCTCTATTCTTCTGATAATACCGTCAGAAGAAAATGTTGCCCTTCTCTGCATTCTGTCTAGCTCAGCAATACTTTTTGAGGTTRAACAATACASAGTTYCTAACTTCTCCAACAGATTAAACTTTCTTGAGTAACACTGCGGTCTTTTGTCTTCTTTCCCACAGTCAGATTCAGTCCTGTCTAGGTGAAGTAGTTAAAGTCTATTGAAATAAGCTCAACTAGATTCAAACCTCATTTGTACTGAGTGATTCTAGAGCAASTGATATGCAGATGTGGTAAACAAAGGGTTTATATATGCTGAATTATCTCATTTTTGAATGTAACACATCATGGCAGCTTATTCTGTAACTCAGAGAACACATATCATTTTGACTATAGCCTTGGGAACGCCAATATCATGTTTTAATTTAGCCAGAAGTCATGTGTTCCACTGTAGCAGAATACACAATTGCCATTCAAATTCCCTCATGCCCATTTAATGTAATGATGATTGACACCAGTCATTCATGATCATCAGAAGATCATGTYGTCTCTTTTTAAAAWGAATGTCTCTATTTTTTCTTTGTTTATTTGAATTTAATTTCTGTCGATAGCTGTAAAAGGTCATTATCCCATAGCAGCRTGCTATTCAATTAACATTTCCTCTGAAGCCCTGCTGGTAGTAGTACATTCAATTTTAWAAATGGAAAAGTATCTTGTTAATTATAAGTGGAAGTTTGCTGGTTTTTGATTGAAGATTAAAGGATAGCTTATATTTTGAACAGGTTAAGTATTTTTAAGCCTGAAATGTTGGAGTGTCATAATATGTATGAAAGCAGTGTCATCTAATAATACTGATTAATAGGTATGTAAAATGGATATATCTTGCATTCATTAGGTCAGACTTTTTTACACCTTTAGTTTAATTGCTTTTCTTATGATGTTCTTMCTTGTTGCTGGGAATCCTTTCCTTCATAGTTCTGTTCATTTTTTCCAGATCATTACAAATTATACTGATTTATGGCTTACACAAGCCTTAACACCATTGTAGAGTGCATTTACTTGGTATCTGTTACCACATCTACTCTGTTTCATGCTACAGAATTGTACATGCAGTTATGGGTAATTATTTTGACAGATGGTTTATTACCTGATCAAAGGAGGAGTGTTTTCCATTATATTTGACTCCAGTTTTCATCTGGATTCACTTTTTTTCAAAACTCTTACATGCAGGCCTGAGTTAAAGCACTTGAGCCGAGTGTACCTTTGGAAAGTCCTGAGCTCAGCTAGATTGAGAGACTTTGTTGCCAGGAGCAGGAACTCTTACTTTATAATGTAATTCCATTGATTCTGTTGGGGGCACAGCAAGTGTGGGACTGGATTGCCCTGTTGGAGAGAAGGTATTTCCAATTTCTGCTTCTTTGCTTGGAGTGGAAATCCATCCTATAGTTCCCAGGTTGGCAGGAATMGGCATGCAAATCTCTCAAATTACAGATGTCTTACAATAAATGTATCAGTGGTTTATATTGTTGATTCATATGCAGCTCAGGACCATTTCCAGCCTCCACATGCCATTCTGAAAGAGTGCCACCTTACCAGTTTTGACTAGATTGGAAAGGTACTTTTCTAAGCCATGCAGTACCTTTTTCCTGTTTATTGAATTACATCTTGTTTTTTAGTCTATTCTGTCAGGCTTATATTGTGCTTTGGGTCTTACCTTCTACTCCCCCTGTGGTATGTGCATGATTTTCAATAGTGTTTCCTTACTGACACTGTTTTGTTGCTGTGTTGTTGCACCCTTGCATTGCCGTCGTCTACAACCAACCCCAGGGAACAGCCTGGCAGAGCCCCCCAATAAGCAACTTTCTCTTCCCGAGAAACTATGCGTAACTGCTGCTGATTATAGTTTTCAAACCACTTTCTTCTAGATAGTAGGAAACTGTAGTATTTTCCTACTAAGTARTGTTTTTGTCTTGCTTATGGAAGTATGAAAGCAAGCTTCCACAAGCAAATGTCAAAATCTTTTCATTCCTAACAATAGCAATTACAATTTATTGTTTGTTGTCAACATGAATAAGAAGAGAACATGATCTTATTTGTTATTCACTCCAAATGTAAAAGAAGTATGCATTATGAAGAGAAAATTGTGTGTTCTGACAAAGTTCAGCTGGTAAAACAACTGGGCTTTTAGCGAGCTGCCTGCAATCTGTGGATGAGGGGCAAGCAGTGGGTGCCACACACACACACCTTGACTTCAGCAAGGCTTTTGGCACTGTCTTTTTATTTCTGCCTGTATGGTGTAGTGAAACATGAAAGAGAGCGTTCTTTGAATTTTAAGATTGCATGAAACCTCTTTGAAACACATGTACCAGATAGAGARTGGTGGAGAAGTGATCCACATTTGGATGGAAGAGGCAATTAGAGACTTACTGCCTAAGGCATCCAAAGCCAGATGCTTTCCGATGCTTTCTGGAGGCAAAGAGGCTTGGACTGGAATGAGGAGCTGAGGTGCCATTAGACAGGACTGCCATGAGAGCAAAGGAGGAGAGCTAAGGGCCATGGTTCGAGGACCCAGCACCCTGGTGAGCCAGTCTCCTTTCAAAGGACAGAGAGAGCCTTAGCCCTCCTTTGCTGCCAGGTGTGTCCTTAGTGCTGTTTTTAGTCACCTGATTGCAATCCTGGCCATAATTCCATATAAKTTTGTAACAGTTGAGGATATGAACCAACCTAAACCCATTAATTGATAAAAACAATCTTTCTTTCATTTTAAATAGTTTGTCAGCAAATTCTCTATTCTTGCTTGGGTGCTTGATACCCTGCCATGTAGGGGCTTCCTGGTCCTGGTGAGGTTTTAACAGGGGGCTCCTTTGTCCGAAAATGATGAGGTGCACCTATAGCTCTGTGGATTTAGCCKTATTTGTATATGCAACCTGAAATTAGGGATAGACTGGTAATGGGTGATAATCTAGAAAGGAGCTGTGACAAACAAAAGATCTCCTTAGATGCGTGGTAAACTGCTTCTCTTACCTAGTCATCTAATTTGACAGAACAGGAGTGCATTTCTCTAATGTGGTATATTTAGGCTTAAAACTAATATTACAAAAAAAAATCCRCAAACTGGAAAACAGGTGCAGAAATGCTCATCGGTCAAAGCATTTAGAACATTGGAGAACTGCTAAAAGCTGCCTTAATTGGTTTCCTATTATAGAAATATTTCAGGACTAAAATCACAGAGGCTTACTACACCACATAATCATTTTATCAGTTCAGGCAGAGGTTGGGAGCCCTGGATTTGCAGCAATGAAATGGGCTGCAGGAAGTTTTCAACTTCAGCCTGAAMCCTTAAATGCCTCTAACAATTTGATTCATTGTATTACTTGGCTGCTTTTCGTSTTTAGCAGAGTTGATCTCAAGTTGCCAAATCTCAATAGTGAATACATCCAAAACCATACTCTGAGTATCGTGTTTGGGTATCTTTCTTTTTTGTAAAAGAAACCCAGTAGTCATGTTTCTSTTCTATATGATTTCTGAGTACAACAAGCAGTAGGAAGTTTACTTTTAAACTGTAAGACTGCGATAAGCTCTAATGTGTTCGTGTTTGTTGTTGAACACAAATATTCAGTAAAAGTTGTTGTAATTTCCTTTTCAAAGGTTTTGATCTGCTTGTTTATTGCAAATTTAGTTCTCAGCAGTGATCAGCACTTTCCTGTAAGATTGAATTCATTGTGGATGATACTGGTTGTGCAAGGTCATAGTCGTAACAGATTTGTCAGGTCTGATTACTGTTTGGTTAGACACAGGTGTATAGGTGGCTGACTCGGTATAGTTGCAGGGAGAACCAATTTACTTCTGAGGTTGCTAATATCTATTTCTACTAAAATTAAGTTATTTGGTTTCAGATTCAGTCTGTTTCACTTTATCTGTCATCTGAAGTACCAAAATTGGTCAGATTTAGTTTTCATTAACTTTTCTATAAGCAAAATGAAGAGAAGAGAAAGGGAAGGGAAGATCTAGAATTAGAGTTTCCTGTTTGACTTGCCTTATTTTAAAATGCCTGCTCAGTTTTCAAAATGGAAAGCAGATTGCTTAGCATTGTATCTCAGGTTTTTCTAAACCCTGAAGAAAAWGGTATGCAATACACTTGCCCTTTGCACAATTAAGCCTTCCTTATTGCATCTGCTTTTTTAAAAATGCTTTTGCCAGCCGGCTTTTTAGGGCCAGGGAAAATTCTGAGTCATTCCCTCTGTTGGCTTTGGAGAAGGAATTTCGCAGCCTAAAATTGCTTCCTGCTCACACAGTCCTCAGATTTCAAAAAAGAAACTGAGTACAATGGAAARTTTTCATCTTTCTGACCTATATGTTTCTATCATTCAAAGGCATCAGGCTTTAGGCCATGTGATTTTGATAAAGTGAGAAACTGTGAAGGCCAGTTTCAACAGAACAGTTATTTTTAGTGTTGTACAGCATCTGATGCTTTTAAGACACTTTAACACTAGTTTGATCAAATACTTGTTTTTATTGTCCTTTCTCATACTGGTGAATAGATGTTCACAGGAATCCTCTTGCTATATCCTTCAATGCTTTAAGAATAATGCAATATAATGATTTAGGTTTGGGTGGTAATGCTGTGTAGGGATTTGGAGACTTGCCAATGTGACACCCGTCTACAAGAAGCGTTGGATGGAGGATCCAGGGAACTGTAGGCCTGACCTCGGTATCGGGGAAGGTTGTGGAGCAGATCGTCTTGGGGTTATTTAGTCTGGAGAAGAGGCAACTCAGGTGAGACCTTATCATTCTCTACAACTCGTTGTAGTGAGGCGGGGGTCAATCTCTTCTCTAGAATAACTACTGATAGTATGAGAGGAAATGACCTCAAGTTGTGCCAGGGGAGGTTCAGGCTGGACATTAGGAAGAATTTCTACACAGAAAGAGTGGTAAAGCCTTGGAACAGGCTGCCCAGGGAGGTGATGGAGTCCCTATCCAGTGTTAAGTGTTAAGAAATGTGTAGATGAGGCACTTAGGGATAGGATTTAGTAGGCATGGTGTTGCAGAGTTTACAGTTAGACTCAATCTTAAAGGTCTTTTCCAACCTTTGTGATTCTGTGATTTGTTCTTCTGCCATACGTGCAGCTTGGAGCAATGTGGTGTATGTAGTGAAATATATGAGTATGTGGTGATCCATGAAATAATCACTATTTCAATCAAATATCAGCATAAGGCTGACTTTGAGGTAAATCACATACTGCATGAGGCCAGGGTATTTTGTGTGAGTCTGTGCTTTCTGGTTGGTGAACTGAGATGAGCAGCCTTATTCCTACACATACAAGTTCTTGGTAGAATGAGAACCTGAACTCAGGTCCTCGTTTGGCTAACTTTGCTTCAGCTGTGTGTGAAATAGATTGCACTTCTCTATTTTTTATAAGTGGAATAAATGTGCCAATAACAATGTCACCATTTCAGGATTTGCTGCTTCTGCTATGAGCAACAGAAGTAAAAGGAAATGTTTTCTTTGATGTATTAAATGTCTGCATAAGTAAATGATTAGCTCAAACAAGGTAACTTTACACAATTTATTCACATCAAGTAGTTTGCCTGTGTCTTGACATATTTTTTCTTGGTTTCTTTGCAGCTACTGGCTCACAAACAAGGTCCACATCAAGCGCCCCAGCACTGGTCTCCTCATGTATACGCTTGCCACTAGATTTTGTGATGAAATTCACCTGTATGGATTCTGGCCGTTCCCAAAAGATTTACATGGAAAACCAGTCAAATATCACTATTACGATGATCTAAAGTATCGATACTTTTCTAATGCCAGCCCTCATAGGATGCCACTAGAGTTTAAGACTTTATATGTGCTACATAACAGAGGAGCACTTAAACTAACAACAGGGAAATGTGTACAGCAATAAAGCAGGTGTAAAATACAAGAAGTCCAGAGTACGTACTTCATCATAAAAATGTTATGGAATGGCAATGAGATCCCAGTGAGGATATACTTCAATACTCACTAAGCCATTGGAAAAGGGGATTTTTATCAGAAGTGCATAACCAGCTACTATTACCTGTAAAGTGCTCTAAAACTAAGCTATCTTGACTGCAAGGGTTCAAGTAAGTGCCACTTCACTAAGAACAAAGCTTGAATGTATACTCAGTAGTGTTTACAGGACCCAGCGATACATTCATCATGAATTAAAGAAGAAACAAATAGCTTGCTTATTGCTGACTTACCAGAACGCTTATCAAAGAAACCCCAGGTGCATGGGGCTGTTTCTTGAGGAAATATGCAGGGCTTCAGCAGCAAAGATTTCAATGGGGATTGCGCAGAGAATGCAAAGTCTGTTAGATAGGACAGATCGAGCAAATGCCTTCAGTCAGGGGACTGTTTCTGATCTTGTATTATAACCTCAGCTTTTGTTGCTGTTTTTATTATTGTCGTGAGTTAGGTTTTGTTGCTCTTGTTATGCGAACCCTTCAAGGGTTTTGGGGATATTATTAATAATTAAAAATATGTATCTTAAGGAATTGTCGTAGAAGAAAATTGGTGAGGGAGGGTGGAAGTAAACATCAAATGCTTTATCAATCGGTGTTGTGTTGTAACTTGCTGTTGCACAACTCTCAACCTCCCAGGTTAGTTTTCTAGCTGCAGCTGTCGGTACCCACTACTTGGAACCACTCAGAGAATGGTCGTCGTGAGGTCATTTTGATCTGTGGACTCACTTAACAAAAAGGTGCCCTTATTTTTGGTACCAAAGATTATGCTTCTTTTCTATACTCATATTTTCCTTTTCTTGAAGAAATAATGAACATTTCATATAATGTTTCTTTGCTGATGAAAGAAACATTTTCTTCATCATTTATTTACAGTGATTTATATTGTTTGAATTGTTTGTGTGAAGCATCTCAAAGCCTTTTTATTGACTTTGCTTATAGAGTTTCTTTGGAAAATATCTGCAGGAGAAAGGAGATCATCTTGTATGTTCAAATGCATATAATTTTTATTCCTAATTGAAAGGAAAAGAAGTCTAGAGGAACTCAGCTGACATATTGGTACTTGTTAAAAGAAAACAAGACCTAGCAAATTAAATGGAAAATGAAGGAACTGTAGATCAAGCAGTTCTTTCAAAACTTAAATTTCTCATGATGTCAGATAATACATGTCTCTGATGCACCTCTTTTGTATTGGCTTGACGTAGGGATGTGTAGTTGACTGAAATAACAGAGCTGTATTATCGCATGTTGATTTTTCTGAGCAGTGTCCTTTATTCACCAGACCAACAATTCTTTTGCTCCCTGCTTTCAGAAAAGAGGATGACAAATTCGAGGAGGAAGAGCGCACAGAATATTTGTATGATGTATACAGGGTATAAAACCTGTGTGCATATGGCTTGTTTTAGCTCTATAGGAGCAAGGAGARGAGGCCATCTGCTTCCAGGGCTTTCTTGGCAGGCAAGGCTAAGGAGGAGGGATGCGGATACAACGTATGGGCATTTTCCCCTAACATTTTCAGCTCCAGGAAGGTCCTCATCTCCAAATGTTTTATCCACTGTACATATCAAATCTTGAGCTAGCTTTGGAGAATTTCATGTGTAGCACAACTCGAGAATTTTAGCATTTTTTAAAAAAATGCCACTTTTTACCTATGTTTCCTTTTAAGTTCATGTATGCATGACTAGAGATCTGTGATGATGCAAATTGAATAGCCTAAATCCCTGACTTGCAGTCGGGATTCTTGCAGGCATGAAATAAAGTCCTTCTGCCATAGCCCCAAAACACTAGCCATTCACCAGTCTCTGCAACCCAGGACAGTTTCCTTTGGCTGTGTGCCAAGGTGTGGGATGCAGTTCCAATCCAATGAGCAGTAAAACCACGCATCCCTGGGAACTCAATTGCAATACAGACCAGAATGTATTTAMTTTGCCATTGATGAACCGCAGAGTGTTATACGTACACTGAATAAGCGGGCAGCTTAAGACAAGGCTATCTGCTTGGCGAAAGATGTGAGTGTTCCTGTTCTTTCTGTTGAGGTTTTGTGGCTGTTGTTTCTTTGACACATTTTGTATACGCTGATTGACTCTCTGTTGAGATAAAGGGTTCACAGCTGTCAGTCTCACAGAAGCTCAGAGAAGTGCCTGCTTAGCTTTATCTGTTCCTCTGGGAATGTGCTGTCTTCTCCACTCCACTGTCAGCCCATCAACAGACAGGGAATTCACATTGACTGCAAGATAAAGTGACAGGTGGGTTTTTTTCTCCACCTCAGGGAAGGTTTTAATACACCGGTAGGATTATTTCTCTGAGAGGAAAAAACACTATAATTCTTCTGGTAGTGAATACAACAAACCAGCAAACAAAAAAGTCAACCTTTTGTAATTGGATAAATGAAAATAAGGAGATGTTAATAATGAAGAATAATGAAGGGGGGGGGCTACTTTTCGAGGTCACCAGATGAAGGATGGAGGAAAGTGCCTGTTGGCAAAGGTCGCATCTGATTCTCTGAGTGAGGCTTAGCTCACAAGCCACAGAGGCATATTTCCACCCTAGTGCTGAGCCTAGTCCAATGGGGCAACAAGTTTTCTCAGACTCGGTTTTGCACAGGCCATGACAGCAGCACCTTCTTCCAAACCAATAGAAGCTTACTGGGACCTTCTCAAAACTGGCCCTCGCTCTTGGTTCCTGTGTGATTTCCGCATGGGAATTGCCCACAGTTGGCAGCTTTGGCCACACATAGCCTCTCCTTGGGCTGGGACCTGGACTGATTTACCCTCGGAGAGCAGATGCCTCCTCCTTGACCCATGGCACTGCTCAGGTGTGCTCTGTTATATTCATCCCTCTCATCATCCAACACTATCAGTGACTAATACAAAATGGAATAAAGAGAAGAGTCCCAAATACTGTCATGATATCTGCTTTGGTGAGGATTAACTGAGGAATAGCCTTCAACTGAGTGTTCCTCAGATTTATCCTAAAGATTTTGGTTGCCAGCCATGGTTCCTAGAAGTATACTAAAAATAAGAACAGGGAGCTACAGCAAGACAGCAGACTGAATATTTTTCAAAGTCTTTTGGCAGCTCTATATTGAAGAATTTGATTTCATTCAGGTAAATGTATTGTGAACTGTTTATTAATATACATGTTAATGTTTCTGTAGCAGAGACTTTCATATTTCATCAAAACCTTAGATAAATATGGCTATGTTTGGCTCTGTTTTCAGCTTTGGGACAGATGTCTCTCCCTCAGCTCTGAGCCACTTTCTAGATAGAAGATGTGCTAAGTCTTTCAAGCTTTGGCTGGTTTACATGATCTGCTATGTAATAAGAAACCAGGCCGCTTTAATGAATACTGTGCCATTCTTTTGTAAAAAAAGAATAAAATCAATACATACTAGAGGTCAGCACCTTTTTTATTTAATGACTGCAATTTGAAGAAAAGCCGATCAGTACATTTTTTGTGTGTTTGATCTGGCAGTGCTGAGCACTCCCTACTCACAGTGACTTCACTGGGAGTGACATGTCCAGAACTTGGGCGGGCGTCTAGATTGGCATCTTTCAGGATCTGACTCTTAAATTGCACATTATTATTTATTTTTAAGAGCACTGTTACTTTGTGTAGGGAAAAGCACAATTGTTCTAAATGTAGATAAAGTGAAGAAAGGGAGTTTACAGAGAGCGTCATTCCTGCACAGTACAATTGCTACTGAGCATATGTAGTACCATTTCTGTGATTTAAAGTATTGATATGTATTCTGTCAGGATTGTCATGTTTGACACTGTTTAATATTATTTCATGTACAGCTTTTGGAGTATTGTTTTATTATTTGTACAACTATGAAATAAACAATTTTTTTCATTTTTTCTGCTATATTCTCTTCATGTTCCTTTGTAACTCGTTTGGCATTGATTTTATTTTCATGTGGTAAGATTTTTAAATTTTGTACTAATACCTATAAGAAAATGCTTAAAGTTGCTCTTAGAAGAGCAAACCTTAGACAGTGAGGGATAGAATCAACCTCTGCCTATACTTCTGAATTTAAAAGAAAATTAAAAAATAGGTTGTAGAAATCATATATAACAGTCCATACTTTAAAACCTCTGCAGTCAATAGGAAATTTCTAAACCTATGCCAACCATACTGCAAAAAAACCAATAAACAGCTCTGCCTGTCTGTAAAAACTAGAAGAAAAAAATGCTGTTTCATAATGAATTTGATATTTTTATTATATAATTGCAGATTTAGCCTTCATACACTGTTGGAACTAGTGTATAATTTGAGAATACCACAAAAGTCAATATTTTGCTGAGCTCTGTTCTTTTCTATGGTGCAGAAGCAAGACGCTGTATTTTGCTTGAGCCTCCCTATAGTTCTCTAATTAGGTTATTTTAAATGGCTATCAGTTTTTTATTGGGAAAGCGCTGTCTTTTAATTACTTCCTTCTGTGAAAATATGTGCATATAATTCAAGATCAGTAACAGTTCTTGAAAAATCCTTGCACTCTATTGAAGACCTCCTTACACTGGAAATCTTCAGCTGTGCTTTCTTCTGCAGCCTTGAACGATGGCCTTGCTAGTCTGCCTCCTTTTTGTACTAAATTTTGGCTCTCTTATCCTCTGTCTTTCATATCCCCAAACAAGTATGTATGTAAATCAAGGAGAGGCTTTTASCATTCTCTTATTGCAAACTTACTTTAAAGACATTTGATATGATTCAAGTGCTTCTTCTGAGCCTCAAGCAAACCTAATTAACAGTATGAAAGGGTATTATTTAAAGGAGTCAGGCCAAAGGAAGCATAATTTCCATTTCAATTTCATTGTCTATTTGTGGCACTCGGATAAGAATATAGCTGGCCAAATAATTCGATATCTAGTTAATACAGTGGATATGGTGTGGTCCCAAAGGAGGAGAAAAAAAAAAGTGTTTTCTGGAGATTAAAATATATTTAAAAGAATTTGCAATGAGAGGCATAAAACGGTAAMGATGCAACAAGAAGAAGCCTCTCTCAGAAAGACATTGGGGGACTGTAAGTGCTCTTCAGCTGTTTTCAAGCAAACAGATATATGTTCTTACTGGCCAGATTTAGCTCATACTTACACTGGGTTAGAGCTGAAGAAATGCTATTTACATAATACCCACTGAATCATAACCATGGACTTAGTTATTACAGCAGCCAGAAAGTCTAATGGTATGAAGATGTGCCTACTGACAATGAGACAGTCTCTCCACAATAATTATATATATTCTGCTTTTTCCTAAAATTTGGTGTATGTACTCACATCTCGCTTTATTTTTTTTTCCTCCAATCATTTTAAATTAGTATGGAGTAAAAACTAGAGGATTTGATACTTTTGCAGTGTTGAGTGTGTTTAAAGTAAACCCATAGTTTAGTCTTTTTAAAAAATGAGGACAAATAAGTCTATAGGCACATAATACCTGTATATCATAGGCAGAGGTACATCAAAGGCTGGGGAAAAAGTAATCTTCATTCTGTTGCTATTAATGCTTCTGTCTAGAGTTAAATGGGAAGTTTTGATCTCCTTCCTTCTTCTCTGGAGATGAGCAGAACACCACTCCTGTGGTGTTCTGAGGAGCCTCCTTCATGGAGGACCTGGGGTGGGCGTCTGGGGCGTTCAGGTTGCATTTCTACCCAAGACTAGRAGATGCACTCTTCCAAAATGCAATTCCCCAAAAGACAAGATAAATGTTACAGAGCAAAACACTTCCATTCAGGAAGGGCAAAGTGCTTTGTTTGAACTTCAAATGCCTATACTAGATATAGAGACATTTCCAAAGATGATTTTTAAAATCTCTGAACTCATCTGCTACACGAAGAAGAAAAAACAATCATAATACAGAGCTTTATCTAAAGGAGAATATTTGATAGTGTATTTTCCTATAAATTCAGTTTTTCTCCCCTTTTTCATATAACAATCCTTCCAGTTCTTGAGAACGCCCTTGCCTCTGCACACACTGCCCTGCTCTCAGTCACACAGAGGCACTCCAGGAAATCCCCCACCGAAGGAGAGCCCCTTAGCACCCCGGGCTCCAGTCCAGGACTCAGCCCCTGCCAACATACAGCCAGGACAGCAGCTGGTCCCAGTGTTGGAGGGTCAGCCAAGACGTGATGCCTGGGGAGCGACTCTCTGGAAACGTGCTCTGTGTGCWGAGCTGATCCTTCCAAGTAATCGCCATCGCGCTTAATGCATGCTGCTTCTTGTAGTTAGCCTTTTTGACTCAAGTTATTAAGCAAGCAGTCAATTTCTGAAAACCTGAGAATTGGAAATCGATCTCACTGAGTGTTTCKCTAACATGGAAGGGGTGGGAAGGATGATTTCCCAGGATGTTAGCAGTTAGGCAGCTTCCCGTGCCATATTCAGTAATGCATGCCTCTTTTCACCTTAGCAATTGCACCTTAGCAAATAAAGTCTTTGCTTTGAGCTAACTGTGCCGTCCAGGGGGTGTTTCTCTGGCTTGCTTTGCTTCCCAATCACTCTGTGAATATTATTCTCCAGAACTTCTTTTGCTTTCAGATGCACAGATGCCAACACATCTGCTTGCATTTCCTATCAGATATGTCCGGCTCACCTTCAGGACTCGGCAGCTGTTCTGGAGCCCAACCAAACGGTATCTCTAACTATTGGACTAATTAACCGTCAGAGATCAGCCTCAAGTCTGATAACTTGAGCAGTGTTCTTGGAGCAGTTGGTTAGTTCCCACATTGCTTTCCTMTATAATCCTCTTACTGAAGAAAAGTAGCCGTCAAAGCCAAGGTTAATAAGCAAAGATGAGGACAGCCACAAAAAAAATTAGCAAAGTAGGGGCTGTCTAGGCTGTTGGTCTGCAGCCATGCAACAGCTGATAAGCTTTTACTAATGTGCCCGTCACTAATGAGCAAACTGCAGCTGCTATGGGGCTGCAGCTCACCTCCCCTAAGCAGCAAGAGGTGCTCACTGTCCCTCATTCCAGAAAGTTACAGATTTTGAAGAAATTTCAGGAATTTAACATGTTTACAGTAGCTGTTGTTCTGTCAAATGTGGCTAACTTTGGTCAAGGAATTGGTAAGTTATTAGGAGGAACTCGCAGACGAGCGATGTGGTCACCAGAGTCTCACTGCCTCCCAGACCAGGCTGAAGTGACCTGCAGGCAGCAAAGGCAGAACTACAGGACTGCAGCGAAGACTAAAAAGTATCTGCTTGGTAAGGATCCAGGTATTAATTTGTCTCTTCATAAATACAAATTCTAGTTCCCAGCCTCTGCTACTTCTCACCTCACTTGTTGACACCAGATGTGAAACCAAGAGAAAGAGTAGCAAATATATGTACCTGTTCTCCTCCTTCCRTTTTCAGTAGCTTCCCACCTAGAGCTAGTCTGGAAATACAATGCAGAACTCCTTGTAAGAGAAACAACTTGATTTTTAAGAAATATTTGAGAATTACTGTTCAACYCAGGTGAATCTTATTTCCAGATTTGTGGGATGGAGTTGCCCATGTGGTGGYTGTGTAGCCTTGCAACAGCTTCTGGCTTCAGCAAGTCCTCAGCTGGCTATGTTGAAGCAAGTAACTGTAGGAACGCTTGTATGTTGGTTATTTCCATTTTTTTTTTTAATAGAGTATCAATTAATGGAARATCTAGCATAAACTTAGGGCTTCATTTTGATCTTTATTTCTAGGGTTAAATAGAGAAAAAAGTTTGAAAGCTGGCTTGCATGAAAAGACACTAAAAGATGATGATTTTGGCTTTGCTCCAATTTGCTGTTGAAACAAGTCATATAAAAAAAAAACTTTGTGGTTTGAAAACTATCAGCTCTCTAAAAATAGGAGAGATTTGCTCATCTCTGTATCCTGTTTCTTTGTCGGGTTATTTGATTAGCACATAGCAGTAGAATGTACGTTAGTAATTATTTGCTGAAGAAACAGTTCAGATAAAGTATATTTCTTAAAAATTACCTGACCTTTTAAAATGTAGCATAGAGCTAAGAAATTGCTAAATTCTAGTTTCAGTTCAGATTCTGTCTTAATGAAAGTCAACAGAAAGACAAAAAGTAGCTGAGCTGAGACAGGCATCCACTCTGTCTCCTGTTTAAAAAGTGCATGTTGAAATGGGGTTTTGCTCACTATGTAGAAGATCTAATATGCTACAGCAATGTGCATAGTCAGTTTAAATTTGTTACTGAAAATTTTAAAGTGACACTTTGTCTTCAATGTCTTTTTTTTTTTTCAAAACTGTTATTATCGAAGGAACTTTCTTCCTCAGAGTGCTCCTGCTCGCTTGATGCTTTTTGCAGAATGTGCAAGGTCTATATACTGCATATGCTTCCTCTGTGAGTTGTAAAGAGAAGATGGTTAGCAAGAGATCTCGCAGACTGAACATATGCCCATGGCCAGGCCACCATTTCACCCTCACTCTGGCCAGGGTCTCAACTTGCCCTTGCAAGGGCCAAGAATACAGCAGCAAGACTCTCATTAGGTATGGTAAAGTGCCACTTAAATAATGGCAACCAGTGCGTTAAGTAACAATGCGTTATTAATTAGAATAACTCTACAGAGGTAGTTTTCTACTTGAGGCTCCAAATCCTTGAAGGAAAATGCCTGGACATGCAACTGGTTGGAAAGAAGATGTAAAAGACCTATGGGAAAAGAGTCTGTCATTACTGCAGGCCTCCCAGGCGGTGAAAAGACATTGTCTGGCAGGACTGTGCCTGTGCTAAAAATCTCTGGTCAAAACCAGTGCTCTCAGCTGCTGAAGAGCAGTATATGTATTCAGGTTTAAACTAGATCTCCCTAACTTGCTTTGACAAACTAATAAGCATTTTAGAGACAGGCTGGGTAAGACATACAGACATGTTTTACTTAATTTACAAAACACAGCAATATTGTGACCTTCTGAATTAGTTACTGTGCCTTTGATAAAATAAATCTGATGAACAAGATTTTTTGAGCAAGCTTCTGACTTGCAAAAGACATTATTAAGTGGTGGCTTTTGCACCGTGAATCAATAATGAGATGCAATAAATGTGACTTCGGCCTGAGCTCACKGGTAGCGGTGCTTTTCAGAACTGTGGATTTTACTGTCCTGCTCAGAGCTGGTCTCACTCCTGAAGCAGCTGGAGGTGACTCTGATGATGCCTCCGGCAAAGACCGCGCTTGAGGGTTTTGCTGTTCCCTTGTACATGAGGGACTAAAATGCAAAGTGATAACTCACCAGTAAGCCCAGGTGGATGACTCAAACAACCGAGCTTAGCAGCCTGTGTGTGAGGCCAGCTTGCTCCAGGATAATGCTGTAGAAATGACTAGGATTTCCGTTCCATGGTTTCTGTGCTTGAGTACTAGTGGAGTCTGCGGCTTGGCTCAGGTGAGGCACTTGAGTACTGCAGGAAAGCATATAGCACAGAGCAATGGCTTAGATTTTAGCTTTTGAAATACGCGCCGTGTTTCACGAGACCTGTGTTTCCCCAATACTCGCAGCAGTTTTCAGTGTATCTTGTTTCACACATGTGCATGCCCACGCCCTCCCAAAAAAAAAAGGGTGTGGATGTTCAGAAAACATACTTTGATTAGCACCAGTAGTATGCTAACAGCTTCCCTTTGGCGGCTTGTGGGATGAATTGAGATGTCTGCCTTTGGAATTCACAGYGCAATGGGAGCGTGGTGCTGCTCCAGCTGCTCCATTGCTGGGCAGGCAGGAAGTGGCTGCAGTCAGAGCTAGGGGAGTGGGCAATGGTGGTTGGTGTGATGAGGAGGACACGTGCTGGAGGCACAAGGAGGTAACCTGTCACACATTAGTTTTATGAAGGAATAGACATTTTTTTGCCTGAGATGGGAAAAAAACCCAAAACATTCTGGAATGAAGACTGAAATCTTGGTGCTGGGGAAAGGCTGTGGTTGGTAATGCCTGTCTTGCCCTGAGAGACGGGGTTTTGAGAGTGGAGATAGAGGAACTGATTCTTTGAAGTGCTTCCAGCCACCATTGCCTGGAGTGAGCAGGTTTTGCAGCAGCACGACAGAACCATTCGAGTTATTTATGGGTCCTTGTGCTCCTACGTTGTGGCTGCGGCTATTTGTCAGCAGCAGATACTGAGAAGGAAGGATGGCGCCAGCCCCATTAGAGCTCTTGAGTAGGGATGGTGATTTTAGAGAACTGTAGACAAATGCCTTCCACTTCAGGTGCCTACCTAAGGCACTCGCAGGTGAATTTAGTCTTATTTTCTTAGCACTACCTCAATGTCCTTGAGGTTCATTGATTTGAATTTGAGCTTGAACTGTTTGGATCCTAAGCTGCTGAAAAAGAAGTTCATTAATGGAGAAGCTTTCTGGTAATTTGTTTGTTCGTTTGCTGGTCCACGAACACCCGTTCTAGTTAAAGCAGTTAATGTTACATAGATCCTTTGAAAAAAGAGAGCAAAAAAAACACTCCTTTCTATGAAATAACTACTGTAGACAAACCAGAGCAATTCTGTTCATACACTACCACATGCCGTCGATCATCTCCTTCTAATCTTCTTTTTCTTTAATAACTTGTATTTTAGGCTTAAGCAACAGCTAGGATCAAAACAAATGAGTCAGCTCCAGAGCAAGCACCATTGTGTCACTACTAATTGCTATCAAGTTTCCCACATGCCTTAAGAGTTTTCTTTAGCAAGCCGGGAATTGAGAGTTAGAGGAAGCCACTAGCTGGAAGGTTTTCTGATGCGATGTGAATTAGACCAAAAAAAAAAAAAAAGGCATGTTTGTGTTCCCATCTAGCAGGATGGAAACCCAGCAGGATGCGATGATAATCAAGATGAGATAGCATCTTGTGTGTATGGTTACACAGGAAAAATGACAGGAGCCAAAATACGGGGGAAAAAAAAGAAAAAAAAAAAAGTTTAAGGAAAGCAATCAGTGGCAAGAACTGAAGCCAGCTGAGTTCCAGGGGGAAATAAGTGACCACATGTTAGCAGCATGCATGGCTAAGCTTTGGAGCACACATCCAGGACAAGCATCATGGCCTGGCTGGGACAAGCCAGACCTCTGTGGAGCCAGGGCTCTGTTGAAGCCAGCAGAGGGGACAAAAAAAGAAAAGACACAGGGTCTAACAGGCTTGAAACAAGGCTTGTCTCAGAGGCTCGTGGCTTCAAAACCCCTCCCAACCTCAGGAGCTCTGCATAAGACAGTTCACCGACTTTAGCTTGAAGCTTCTCGCTCACTCTTGAGGGGTAGGAGATGACACCCAAAGCTGTTGTGCATTGCTCTGGCAGTGACAAAAGGCTTGAGGTAGGAAAAGAGAAAAATGTATTGCTCTTAAGGACTGTCTGGATGCCTAAAGCAGTGAGAAGGATATAGGAAGACCGTCCTTCCCTTGGTAGTTTTTCAACAAATAGTAATGATTATGAAATACTGAGCTAAAAATGACTTTTCTGCTAGATTCAGTGACAAAAATCTGCTGTCTGACAGCAACAGCATTTTTGACTACAGTGTTTTAAGAAAAGAGCTGAGCCGGGGGCCAGAGATTTGAGGGTACTTCAAGAAGAAAGACTGTTGCCAGAAGACAATCATTAAAGCAGATTTCAGCAAAGGATGCAAACATATTAAATCTCCAGTTTATCAGCCAGGCTGCTTGCCAGCACTGTACAAAAATCACCAAATTGCATTCAGTGATGACTGCCCTACCAGCTCTCCATACTGCCTGTCTGACTCTCTTGCTCCTGAAGAAGAAACGTGGCCTATCTGAATGCTCAGAGTAATCTTATGATCAGATCATGAGCATGAGGAGCAAGCACTGTCACTACCCATAAATAGACAGCAGGTCAGGTATCGTTTTGACTCACCAGCTCTGAGAAGATCTCTTTTAGCACTAACACAAAGGTTTCCTGATAGATAGTATATAAAAGCATAGCACGGTATATATGGGAGCAGGAAATGCTATATGAAAAAGATTTAGGTTTCAGCAACGGTTGGGACTTCCTGCAAAAATTCTTTGCCTTTGTAGTTCCCATTTCATTGTTCTTAAATAACTGGTCTCTTGGGGACACTTTTACTGCTGGTGCATTGTCTGAACTTGTAACTAACAGAGAAATGTGATGGCCCAGTGTCAGGTCAACACATATATTAAGCTCAAGATCTTCTTTATGGGCAAAGAGGAAAAAATTTAAATATAAAGCCAAGAATTCAATGGTAAGTACTGTTGAAAACTTAACAGACTAATTCAACAATTGCTATTAATCTAGATCTAGTTAATAAAGAAAAAGAAATAATACAGCCAGAAAACTTCTATATAGTGGAAAAAATTGTAGTCTCAGTAAGAGTAGTATTAACACAGTTACATTTTCAATGCACACACCAGTTAGTTTCCTCCCTTTTCTCCTCTCATGCTGTGCCCTCCCCAGCAGCTCTGGGTTCTGAGGTTGGTGGCTTCACTCTGGTGGTGGTGGTGGTGGTGGCACAGGGAGTTGTCAGCATCTGGAGTCCCTCCGCAGATGGAGTATCATATTCACAGTGAGATACTCATTACTTCTCTTTGCTAATTTACTTGTCACTAAATTGCTAATGCAAGTTATGCGAAACTGCAGGCAGAGCAAGGGGAGCTCATGCAGAAGCAGCATGAAAAGCCCCAGTCCTGAGGCCTTGCGAACTCGGTGCAAAGCTTACCGTCTGTTACTAGCAATGGCAACAACAGAGCATTTGCAGGCTACGTGGTAGGACTGGTAGCTGGCAGGCACATGAGCTTATCAATGGCTTGCAGGTTACCATCCCTTAACTATCACCACCCTGTCTGGCAGTGGAGTAGTTTCTAGAGTGGTTTCTCTTCCTCCCTTTAGCTCAAATTTTATCTGAAAACTGGAAAACAAAATACTCCAAATGCCTTTCAAAGCTGTATTTCTTGAAATTGCCATGGGGGAACAGGGCAGTTAGTGAACATGGACTTCAAACTTGGTGGCAGATTTCTCATAAAGGTGTATTAGCAAAAAACTCTCTACTAAAGATGATGTTGATGATTATTTTTCACATGTAATTCATGTGCCTCAATCTTTGTTGAAGAGAGAAAAAGCAAACGCTCTTGACTTCATGAGACACTTGAAATTATAAAGTGAGCCATTTTTGATTAAATAACCACTTTGAGATCACTATTGAAGATAAAAGGCAGGCTGGAGATGTGAGGAGGAAGAGAGATAATGCAACCTCAAGTAAATAGATGTAGCATTCATAATTAAGAATATGGCAACTATTAGGCCCACATACTGATTTTCTTTTTTCTTTCWTTTTTTTTAACTGTTCCCACATTTGAAAAAGACCTAGGCATTATCACAGAGTCCTCAGGAAGGAGGTTTACTCATTTTCTTCTGACTTTGCATATATTTAAAACAGAGTATAGCTTTAATGGATTATTTTTCCCTCTTCTAGGACCTCAACAACTTCTGAGACATAGCAAAGAAATGGGCATGGAATTCCAGGATTTTACAGTGGAAAAATCCCTTTCTTTTACCCTTTCTTTTAAAGCAGTTATCTCAAAGTCTTCAAATGAGGTGCTGTACTTGTGAGCTTACACAGAGGTAAGCCAGGTTAGTTTTTATATAGCTTTAAAAATGTTTTCATATTATATATTGCTTGAACACCACTGTTGCACAGGGGGTTAGTGAAAGTCGGGGACTAATGGCGTCCAACATCTGGCCACAGCTGCAGAGCATCTGGCCTTGCCTGGCAGGACCTGGGCCATGCTCTGGCTGGCAATGCGTTTCCCCACAGAATAGTATGGTCAGAAACACAAATTAGAGATTCAGGTGAGGGTAATCTCTGGAAGCCCACACGCCCGGACTGTGTGGGCTAGCAGAAGCTGTACAAGTTGTCTCAGTTATTAGTTCTGCTTAGCAAAGTATCACCATGAAATTAATTGTACTGCCTGGGAAATGGCAGTACTTTTTTTCAAAGGTAATATTTGATGATTGAAATCCACCAAAACCTTCATCAATCGTTTTGACTATCCCAGATATTAGGCAAGCATTAGCTGGTCAAAGACAGTTTTCAATTTTCAGGATCCTTACACTCAAAATAATGTAAGCCTACACAAAAGATTTGCTCAGTGAAAGAGCAATATATTAAGCTATCCATCTGGCTGACAAATATATGTGAAATATGAAATGATGGCAGGCCTCATCTACTTCTTAATTTTATAGAGCTAAGGAATTAGTGTAACCTCTGAAATTGTATTATTCAGTCAGGTGCTTTTGGATACCTCATGTTTTTAAAACAAATTCTCTCTTCTTGATAGCCAGTTAGTGGAGAAAAATAGCAAAGTTGTTCATCACTTACTGAGAATGAGATAAGTATATCTAATGTAAGACCTATTTATCTTCATTGAGGTGTAAAGTTGCAATCATTTTCACATTAGTCCCTAGAGTCCTATATTTTCTTTTCTTTCAAGTGTTATCAGTTCGCATGCATGCTTGTCTAGAATAGTGAATGGTCACATTTATTTTCCCCAGAAAAATATGTCCATCATATCAAGATTTTCATAGGGTTTAGCAAAATCATATAAACCCTTCACMAAGTCTATCCTCCTTCCCTCATATAGGATAAAATGAAATTTTGTATTAGATTAACACGAGGATATTTTGATGTAGAAGTTTCATAGTCCAAATATTTAATATAAATGTTTTTCAAGATGACCAACCCCACAAGCAGGATACTCAAGGCAAAACCACTTCAGATGCTGTGTTTTTCAGAACTTGGTGCGTGAGATATTTTTGGATTAGAAAATAYGGATGTTTCAAAATGCCCCATGATGAAGTGAAACTCAAGGAGTAACTACACAACAGATTGCAGCTGGCTTTCTGAGMTCACCAAATAAAAGCCAGCCTTGAACCTAAATCTATTTAATCACATTGGTTTGAGTTCATTGCTATACTAATATCTCCTGTCTCTCAGCAGAATTTGTTARCTCAGTTTCCAAGCACACTATTTTATCCCATGCAGGATAAAGCTCAAACTGGTTAGCTCATGCTATGGATGAGACCATCTTCTTTACAGCTATATTTTCAGATGTTTCATAGGAGCAAGCCGGAAAGATTCTTAGTTCAAAGGGACTGTATATGACTAAAAGGACCTCAGAAAAGTTGGRATACTCACTTGTTTCCATCTCCATACTAAGAGGAAATTAAAAACAGCTAAGTAGGATCAACTAATGAGTGGGAGTCACTTTAGTCATATAAAAATGCAGAGATATATGTGGAGACATATGCATATGTTTTGTACTATCTGGTTACAGAAAATAAGTAATCCTTTAAATAAAGCATTATTCTGAACAATGATAGTGAAGGACAAAGAAACAAGAAAGTMATTTTTTATTYCTTAAACTGACTTTGTTGCTGCTATGAATGTTTGTCTACACTTCACTTGTCTGAGGTAAGATTGTGAATTATCTTTATGTAGCCTCTGCAGCTGCAAACTCAATTTTCATCACCCATCTTTCTTTTTTTTTGTTGTATTTCTACTTGCACACTGATTTAAAATCCCAAACATTGCTGACACAGTGTCAGCAACAGTAAATAATAAAATTTTTAAAGCCCTGGGATGGATTTAGCCTTTCACCTGGGCTAAGTTATTTATTAGCAAGCATAAGGTGTCATAATAAGGCAAACTAAATGGCTATAACACYTACACTGGCAGGAGTTATCTCTTCTGGATGCAGAGGGACCTCTGGGCACATCGCAGGCTGGAGGAGCTGGAAGAGAAACCTCTGCCTGCAGAAGTTGGTTCTTGTCTGGATAATCAGTACACAGTGATTTGCCTTTTTAATCAAGGATAGAGACACTTCAACAGATGTGTGGGTGTGCACAGACACTATGCCTAACACACAGCAGGGTGTCTTCCACAGATGGTCAGCCTGTTTCTTGTATATTGGAACAGGAGAGCGAATACCCATCCCAAGACCTCATGGTACTTGTGTGAAAGCAGAAGGTCAAAATATGTGCCAGGATGTAATAAAACTTAAAGCTTTAAATGATAGAGCTTAAGGTAGATTTGGCAGACTGGATAGGAACAGAAAGGCAGAAATAAGGCCAGGATTCAGCAGGGAGAAATTTAAGAGATACCATGCTAGTCTAGAGAAATTATGCATTTCCCAGGACTGTCTGTCTTTGGAGAAGGGGCCACTAAAGGATATGTTGAAGAAAGCAGAAAGTGTCTAATGAGCAAAATCTTAAGAATGTGATCAAAGAGTTAAAGATAACCAAGAAGTAATAGAAGATAGAGAGTAGTTTCTTGATACATAACTTTTAAAGAATCCTGGTAAATACAGAAGCGTAAGAGAAGCTGAAAGGCAAGGCTGAAAAGGAAGGACGATCCAAAACATTTGGAGGAGTACTGAAAAAGAAGAGAGAGGAAGGATGGAGATAAGTTGAGAATTCAGGAAAAGAAGGGTGTTGTAAGAGGTATGTGGGAGAGAGAAAAGCTACTAAAATAAAAAACGAACAAAAAAAAAAAAAAAGAAAGCGAGGAAGAAAAAGCTGAAAAAATCCAAGGAATTTGTTGCAGTGTTCTAGAAAAGTAGAGAAATTTGATGGCATCTTACATTGCATTTGAAGACTAAGTTATTTTCTTCATTTTTTATCATTCTGGTAAAGATGTTTTACTGATCAGAAGATACACCACTTGAAAKAAATTCACTTTCAAGCATAATTATTAAAGTTCAAAGTTCATTCATCATTATGTTATTATATTGAAGATAATTCTAAGCTTGTCTCGCTTTACTGAAGGTGCTAAGAAAAACTGCTGTGCATGAAAAAGGGAGGTACAGAAGATCTCTTCATTATGTTATGCAAACTGATGTGAATTTTGCTGTATATAAACCAAAATTTTTTCCTTGCCTTATTTCATAATATATATGAAAATCTATTTGTTCCAAAAGTATCATGCCCTGTGGTTTCTAGTTTATTTTTGTATTCATTATTTCTACCATAAAGCTAGAAAGCTATTATTTTTGTTTTGATTATAAAAAATGCTCACTTAAAGCCTAACTGCAGACCTAATTCATACAGCCAGGCTCAAAAGTCTCTAATAAAGCATAACAGAACAAATCTGCACCAGCATCCTTGTAATTCAGAAAGTGCTGTGGACTTCTCCACCTAGGTTTTTGTCAGGTAGATGTTAGGAAGGCAGGTTGCAATGAGTTATATCTTGGTGGGAGAGTGTCTTGATTTTTGGCTCAAGTTGGCTAAAGGTGAGTCCTGTGCTCTTGTCCTTGCTGGGGCCGGTGGGCTGGGATGTAGAGACCTCATCCATGGGGGGATGCATGTAGTAGGAACTGGAGTGGAATATCTTCATGCAGTTGAATGTAATTCTCACCTTCCTATGACAGCAGTTTATCTTGGGGGTAGGATAACCACCTGTGTTCAGGATCAGAAACACAKTCCAGACATTTATACACATTTTAGGTAAAACGTGTTTTGCATTTAGGATTTTAAGCCTAATTTTTAGCATACAGGTTTTGTAGAAAGCAGTTGGCTACTGAAAGGTTTCAAASCCCAAGGGAAAGGAACTCCTTACTGAAGGATTATTTAAAATACAGCTTGGTTTTCAAGGACTACAAAAATACCAGTTTCTCCCCAACACTTCTCCTTCATGGTAAGTATTTAAAGACCAAAGTAACAAGCCRGAAATCAGTATTAAAATCCAAAAAGAGGTAGGCCTGTGTGTGTGTCCCTGYGCACTCATGCATCTTTTTAAAAATATGACTGTAAAACCTCACTGAGGRGGCAGGGGAGGAAAGCTGCTAATGTTTTATTTTTTCATTTTATTTTTTTTCAAGGCACAATAAATATGTGAAATGTAGAAATAGAGTCCTTATTTTTACTTTTTTTAAATGTTTATCATTGAGAAAATTGTAACTTCTCTTTATTTTGAAGATGTTAAAAGAAGAGAAAGCCAGTTAAAGTTTCCGTCATTTAAAATGATATTTTGTCTTTGTAGCTGCCACAAGCTTTGTCCTTGAAGAGCAGATAACATTCATGCCATCATTTTTCTAACTCATTATCTCATATCACTAAGTGAAAGTGATCATAATTGGACTGCATATATTTTTCCCAAAACTATTCAGCTGTTTCATACCATTTTTCTGTAAATGTGCTTTGTCAGTTTTGCTATAAAATATGCATGAAATGTTTATGCAAATTTCCAGAGGGTAATAACTTTCAAATATATGTAATTTAATGGGATGACTGCAGCCCTGGTGTCTCTAGTTCACTCGACAGAAGAAGCAATCTGAAAAGGTGGCTTTATCCCTACTCGTGTCCTCCGATCCACACAGCAGGCTCCAGCAGGGTTAGAGCAGGCTTGAGCCAAGCTCTGCTGAAGCTGGTGCCTTTGGGGACCTTCCCATCCCTAAACTGTCTCGAGAGAGAATCTGATGCTCTGCAGCCACTCTGCCTGCGGGGTGCAGCAGGACAGATGCTGTGGCAGGTCCAACACCTGAAAACCTCTGCTAATACCATCAGGACGTAGCAGGGAGCAGTCACTGTGATTTTGTGGAGGCAGCTGCAGAGACCCACATTTGGCAAGCCCTTGGTCCCTCTACCTGTGCTGTGAGTTAATTTACCATAGGTCTTTGGGTAGTTAGTTGTCAGGTACTTGGCCGTGTTTGTGGCCARTATGCCACAACTATGTGCCTATGGCAGAGTGACTGTGGGCCCTTGTGGGCCATGAGCTACATGTAGCATGGTCAGCTTGCTCAAGGTTCAGGGTGGTCTTTCCCTGGCGTATTGGACTCACTCAGCAGTTTGGTTAGTAGAGGACAGGGCTGGACATGGACAACCTGGTTTGAGAGAGCCAATGGCTTCAGGAAGGTGCCCGAGTGAGGGCTGCAGGACGAAGCCTCAGTGGCATTGGGCATTCTCATGTCAATGCATGAGCCTGGCAGCCCAGGGTGTGCTACTGGTTTACACTCTGCAGGCACTAGTGCAGTTGTAAAAATAAATGCATATTGCAGTAAGAATCACTTAGCTGTAACACCACTCCATGCCTCTCATTCTGTGAGTGAAAATAGGTTGTTGTTAGCAATTATTTTTAAAATTCACATTCCTCCTGACTGGATGAAAAAATATAAAGAAAATGGATGAACAGTTAATACTTTTTTTTTCTTTTCTTTTCTTGGCTTGAATCTGTCCTGATAAGCATGGTGCAAGCCCTCAGTCATAGGAAGCTGTTGTACCCCCACACCCTTTTCCTTTCCCCTGCCTGTAACATAGAGAAGAGGAAGTTAAAGCAGTGATGTGCTGGTAAACTGATGTCAGCAAAAAGCGTATATTGCCAGAGCAATGTGTCTCTTGTGTCCTGGCCGCCACCAAGGCCACAGCAATGCACAGGTAAGGAGAGCAGTGGCCTGGCTGAATTGGGAACATTTTTTTCCCAGAAAAACCTGGGCACCAGGCTACAAATCAGGGAGAGTGATGATGAGTATTGCAGTTGCAACTGAAATGGCACGCTCTGTTCTGTACCATCCGTCTTATCACTTGCAAGATATTTCTCATATCTTTTTTTTCCATGCTGTCTTGTAAATGCTGTAAGGTGAAGGCAACCAGAGGCATCCTTTAGAAAAAGAATACATAAATCATATTAAGTAAAATTATTGAATGGATGTTTATTTTATAGCCATTTGCTAAGGGCGAGTGCCAGATCACCAGGAAGTTCTTATTAACCCTTTTCGTCTCCGGTGCCTTCTTGCAAGTCATTCCATGGTTCTGGCAGAGGTGTCTGATTCCACAGCGATCACGTTTTTAGGCCTCTGTTGGTACTATCTGAAAGTGGGTGCTGCAAGGCACCATCAGGGATGAATTTGATCTGCTCAGAGCATGTCATTAGCGTCGCAGGGAAACGACGGTGATTAGCCAAATCAGAGTCCTTTAACAGCAACAGCCACAGCCCAGCTGAAGTGCTGCAGCTGATGCTCCGAGTAGAGCCTTATCCTCACTCTAATCAGTGCCTGGAAGAGATGATTTTGTTTAGTGCCCACAATATGTAATTGCACTGTCTCTTGCAGACTAAATCTTTGTGAGGTAATAACTGGCGGGCTGCTTATGGAGACTTTTTTTTTTTTCTGATTCCTCTCAGTATCTGCCCTCAGAGGTGGATGGATGCAAACATGGTGTTTGAGTCCAGCACATTGAGAAGGGACAAAGCCCTCCAGGGCTGGTGGCTGCTGAGTCGGCTGCAGCAATGGGACACTGCAGGACAGCCAAGAGAGGAAACCTTCTAGGATGGAAACAGTGTTAAAAGATAAAATCTGACTGACCAAAGCCAGCAAAAGTTATGGCAAAGAGATATGTTTAATTTTTTTGTCAGAAGTGAAGGTTATTTTTAATTGGGAAGGTGCTGACTTGATATCAGAAATTGTTTCCAGTTGTGCCAAGACATATGTTCTACTTCTCATGCATGCACCCCAGAAGCACCCTGGAAAGCAGACTGTCTCTAGATGTTACATGATCCCAAATTTTTGATTGTAGAAATCAGTAACTCTTCCCCACAAACCCACACAGAAGAACAAACTGTGAGGAAAATTTTTTCTTTTCTTTTTTTATTTTCTTTTAGTAATCTTTCCCATCTTCTAGCCTATCAAAAACTTAAAAAACATTTTTTTTTTTGTTATGGAAATCATAAGCATAGCAGATGTACAGACTTAGCTATGGTAAAGCAAACAAAACAAAAACTCTGGGATACCAAATGCATTGCAATTTTAAGAAGTATGGGTTTCCGGTGTCTGATTTTATGCTCTGCTATCCATTATTCTTTTTTACTGGCCTACAACTAGTTCATATTGGCAGCTAAGTGTACTGTTTTTGCAGCTGAGAGTCTCAGCTGAGACTGGGCTATATGAATAGCAGCTAATTTGGATGTTGACTTGTGGTGATTTGATTTCTGCTTGTTGAAGGTTAGTCAATTAAGAATGTAGAAAACCTTCTCGTGGGTCTCCTTGCATTATCCCTGAGCTCATGACATTGATTAAATCTTACTTGATATAAAGCTCTCGAATATATTTACATGAGAATGAGACTTAAGCACAAAATCCTAATATTTAGTTAAAATACCTATAAAAGTCCATATTATTTAAAAAACAAAAAAAGATACTTGCATTTCTTGTGTCTTCAGAGCAAGCCCTTGTCAAGGGAAGACATTTAAATGTTCCATGGGAAAGTAATAAAAGGGAAAATCTATCTATTTTTTTTTTCCCTAACTCTAAAATAAGTTATATTTTAAAAGTAAACAGTTTGGATGCAACCTGCCTCATCAGAAAATCATGAATATCTCTTGTTATGGGAAATTAAATAAGTACTCTATTTAAATAATATGGTGAATTCTAAGAAACAAAGGAAAGCTCCAAGTTTTTTAAAAAAATGACAGCTTTTCCAAGCTTGCTTTTATTATCACCCAGAGGGTATCATGAATTAAAAAAAAAAAATGCCTGAATATCCTTAAAATTATTTTTTCATCTACGTGCTCTTTGTTTAACTGATGACCCATTTAAAGGAGCTATAATTGACTCTTGTTTAGTTAGACATGTAGGTGATGTCAAGCAGGGAGAAAGTCTATGATTATGTCTTTCATTTTTGACTTCCTAATGGTTTATAGAAAATTGCTATGCTCCTTTGCCTTACCAATCTCTCTCTTTTCATTCTTTTCTTTCTTCTTTCCCCATTATTTTAATTTTTATATCTTTTGATTTTTCAAATCAAATAAATCAGATAAATCTTCCCTGCACAGAGTTATAGTTTAGAGGACAAAATAGAAATGTTTAGGTTCTATCATTTTCTTTCTTTACCAAGAGCGTCTAAGACAGAATAAATCATTCTTCAGTCCAATTTTAGAGAACAGCTGCAATGATGGAGAAGTAATAGTAACATAAAAATGTGAGTCTTGAATAGTCATTGCTAGCAGATGATGATACATTAAAGCTGCAGTTGTGCTGGAAATGTAAAGATGTTGTCATTATTCTCCTTTACTCGCCTATGACTGGCTCAGCTTTGCAAGCAATATATTGCTTTAGCCACTGAGTGTTTAGCTGAGGTTGATCTGTGCGAATATTAGCTAATCTCGATGTTGATTCCTGCTGCTTATTTGATCTCAGGCAGTTCTCTGCAAATTTGACGTGGGATTAGATTTCTGCAGAGGAGCAGTAATGAATGCTGGGGTCCAAGGAACAAGCTGGGCTGTGTGAATGCAATGAAGTAGCAGGGACTTCTGTGAGGACCTAGAGCCAGAGATGCTAACTCCTAAAAGGAGACTGCTTCATTTCTGGAGGTTTATGGACCCTCAATACCCAGAAGTGACATACTTTTAAATACTGAACATGATAAAGCCACAGAGCTGTGTAGAGAGGGAATGTGCCACCCTAAGTGTTCCTGATCACGCTGACCTCCATACCTGGTCCAGTGTTGAAGGTCATGGACATCTCCTGAGCTGAGCAGGAGAAAGTCTTCCTTGAACAGCCTCTAGGATAATAAATAAAAAATAAATAAAGAAGTCTTGGAGTCCTGTGGAAGTGAGGAATGCCTGATACCTAGAAGTACTTTTAGTTCTCTCACCCCTCTCACAGCAAATGATGACAAGATCAAGTGGAATCTTCAGTTGCTGTATGCTTCAGTGGCCTACTCTTCCTTCCTCTTTTTATTTTAGTTTTATTTATTAATCTGTGTCTTCTGGCTGTGTTTCTGAAATGTATTTTCTTGAGGCAACCTCCCACCTAATTGCTGCTTGCCAACAGGACACCAGAAAACTAAGGGGACACTTGACTTTCTCTAATTTGCGGTAACTGAAAGTGCTACTGGGTATTTTGCTATGCGCTTCCTGCTGGTGTTTACTCCAGATCTGATCCCTTACAACCAAAAAAGGTCTTTAAAATCASTTGCTATTTTCAGCCCAGAAGTTAATTTTGCTAATTCTCAGCTGACATGGAGTTAGTTCCTTATCTTGCTAATTGCAACTGTCCTTTTGCACCTATTTTGCCTAATAAGCTGAGAATATATATATTTATGTGTGTATATACATATACCACACTGAATTTCTGAAGCAAAACACATATGTTTTTATTTTAAATAAGCATTGCACATAGGAAAATCCAACCTAATTGCTTATTTTCTTCAGGACTTTTAGTTACTTACCAAGCTGTGCCATTTTATGACTGCACTTTATATGCTATGCATTCTCAGTTAATTAATCCTGGTTTTGCTATGTAAGTTTTGCTCTCCTTTCCTTCTTCAGGGGCATGCAAGCCCCTGATGCGTAGTCCGAGCTGGAAAAGGCAGCAGACCTTTTGTAGGAGTGGAAACTTCAGTGATACTGAGACTTCATTAGCTATGAGCAGTCTCCAGCACTGTTAATCATTACTCGGGCAATTATTCTAATTTCAGCTACACGGCCCTCATTAGCTAAATGGCCGCCTCTTCCTGGCTCCTCCTTTGGGATGGAAGGAAGCGGCCGTTTCTGCAGCGAGCCGTTTCAGGCCAGACTGCAAATAACTTTCCCCGCTGCTGTGGAGAAGTGAAAGGCTCGTTCCTCCTTTCATTTCCTGGAGCAGCGCTTATCTGCACTGTGTGGAAATACCCGCGCGAGGGACGAGCGGTTTCATGCCGCGCRAGGCTTTGCATCTGGAAATTTCATCTGATGCAAAAAAAAAAAAAAAAACACATCTTGCCCTGAGGTGAGATCACTTTTAGTGTTTTTTTTTTCTGTCTTGAGCTTACAAAAGTGTTCTTTTTTAGCTCTGTAGGACTTGAAAAAAAAATGTAGAAACGCATCACACCGTGGCAGCAGCAGAACTCCTACACCCCCTTGTATCAGACCATGTAAAGGCACCCAAAGGTCTTGTGAATTTAGCACTTCTTGCTTGGAATGAGCCTCACTCTAGGTCCAACTGCAAAAGTGGTCAGAAAACCTTGGTTAACTATGTTTTTGCAATGGTGCTTGATTTTTGCTTCCTAAACTTAGAAGGGAAGAATAAACGGACCAGCAGGCCCTTCTCTGAAAAGCAGATAAAATGCTCTTTGAAATGGTTTATCTTTCCAAGTTAAAAGCTTAACCAGATTAGTAGCAGTAGGTTCAGCAAAGCAAAATTTTCTTTCATCTCATGGAGTAAAAAAATTATACTTTGCACTGACTGCAGAGTGATAAAAATGAAGGAAAATATCTGCCCTTTATGAGCTAATCTTGGCAGAGATAGAATATGCATGTTCTACTCTGTGACATATTGATTGAAGCTATAAAATAAAAATAGTATTGGCAGAAAGAATGGTAGAGAAGCACTATAGCAATTAATAGTATTGCAAAAGCAAARAGTTGCCTGTATTATTGTTTTCACGTGTATTCAGATTTGCAAAATCAAATATGTCTCCTCTATGGRAAAAACCTTTCCATCTAATTTTACAAGCTGTGTTGCTGCAGCTATTCCTGCTTATGTGACCAGAATTTTCTATGTCTGAAATTAAAACCYGCAAACTTTTGCTCAAATTATTGCATAACTACTACTTAAGAAGACTTCAGGACTGGAGTTCTCCGGAGTGACTCTTATCTGATCAAGCAGACAAAATTACTTTTGCTTCCTCAAAGCAACCTAGAGAACCAAGAGGGGTCATGACTACTTTAAAATTTGCTTAGGTAATGGAAATAAAAATGCAAACGTGGAAAGCTTGAGAGAAAAAAGCAAGAAAGTAAGAAAGAAAGCAAGAAAGAAAAGGACAAAGTATACACACAAGGAATGTAATYGGGCAGGCTAAGCTGCAGGAATCTCTCTGCTACCACATGGAGAAGGATCATGGATCATGGCATTGGTGTCTTTCTTTTCCAGCTGAGGTCCTCAGAACTCAGCTTATGCTGATAGAAATGAGACAGTATGAGCAGGGAGTGAAGGAGATGATATCTGAGGTATGCTCAACGGGTGCAGGAGCAAACATATTCATGTTATCAGAGTAAGAGAAATGAATCCCCRTTTTGTGTAGAACAGTTTTGTAGAAACACCTGTGAAAGAAAAAGATAGAGCCCCTGCTGTGAAGTTAGGTGTCCATAAATAACACAGAAAGGTGTGTTCTCCTGTGGTACATGCATCTCAGGGCAATATATAAAGTTCTTTGGGGAAAAAAAAAAAAAAAGTGTTGTCCTCAGCTGTAACAATCTGAGAGACAAGGGTCCAGGGGACAGCCATGGCTGGAGTTGTTAATTAAAAGGGCCAGGATGTGGCATYTGGACAGGCAGCTCTGACCCCCAGTAAACACAGAGCTGAATTTCTTCTTGTGAGCATCTAGGGAGGAGGCTTTCAGCATCGTGGTCACACTGTTCYGGTCCGCTTGGACACTGTATGGGCTCACACTGAATAACTCTTTTGTTTATTTATTTATTTTTAATAAGTTCTTATTTACAACTACTATCTGTAATCTTACAGTWTGACTGAAGCTCTATTTCAAATTGACCTTTGCATGGCTATATTTCTAGAAATGACTAACTTTAATTACTGTTAACTGTCAGTTTTAAATGTCCGTAAAACTACTCCATCAAGAAAAGATTTATTAAGAATTGTAAGCCAGTCTGTATCCCAGAAGACACTTAGGCAGGAGTTAGATTTACTATTGCTTGAAAAATAGCATCCTAACAGGGTGTAGTTGCAGCCTCAGAATGCCAGAGGGAAGCTCTTCTTTTCAGATCTCTTGGGTTAAGTTTTCAGGAGACTCATACTAACTTGGATAACATCATGAGTTCAGTTTTGTTTGCGGTCTTTTTAGTAATTAAATTTGTTGATTATATTCCAGATTGCTAATTCATTAATGGATYGATTTGTTTTCAATATTTGAATGTAGTATTCAATTTTTAGTTGGACTTGTTGCAGTTTTCATTAGGATGGCAAGTTGTATTCATGTAAAGAGTCAGTTTTCAGTAGAACAAAGTATAACTCTCTTTATTTCCAGACATAACCAGGGATTTATAGCCACAGGAAATTATTAGGTGATTTCTTACATTTGATTTGAATTCCAAATTCATACTGCTGTCTTTCTCAATTTACTTTCACTGAATACACTCTCCCTTACAGTCCCTTTTTAGGCTACTTTGCCCCTTGACTGAGCCAGTTATTTTTAAAAATGAGCCTTTTGTCTTTATTTGAGCTTTCCTGCAGCTTCCAGCTTCATTTGCTTGTCACCTAAAAGGTTTATCGGAGGATGAAGATTTGAACGTTATCTATCCTGTACTGTATGTGCTGTTGACAGTTGACATATGACAGCAAAATTAAACTCCTAGTCTTTGGCCCCAAAACTGAAGAACTCTGTCTGCTGAGCTTAAAGAGACTCATCAAAAGCTGTTAGCCATATGAAGGTTTATAGCTTCTAAAAGGCGTGAGGATAGTGGATCTCATAAAACGAGAAGAAAAAAAACGCACACACATTTAGTAAATGTGGTTTTAGTACATGCTATGGCCAATAAAACAAGTATAAGATCCTGAAAGCTAACTTTAAATAAATGAAAAGATGTTGTAGTGTCTCCAGTCCCTGAAATGCTTCCATGCCTAATTGCAAAGCTGTCTTGAAACCTTTAAGGTCTCAGAGCTTAAAGGGAAGTTTACATAGGATTGATGTACTCTAATGTAACGTAAATGGAACAAGCCTTGAGGCAAAGAAAATGTGGCAATTGCCAACAAGCCAGATAAAGCACAGAATTCAGGCCATCTGAATCTGGGCCATTATTTCTATGAATGTAAGAACTTATCAAAGGAGAGAGGAAGTGGAACAGGAAGAAATTATTGGTCTCAGGCATTACTGATATTTGCAGAATCCTCCAAATAGGTTTGAAGTAGCAATTGCGTACAGTTAAAGAGATGTACCAAATACACCCATGGAAGTGGAAAAGAAAGTACAGATCTTTATAGCATCATGTTGATTTTAATGAAACATGGGTAAATACAGAAGAAGCATGTAGTAGAATATCTCCAAGAACGTAGCATTACTCTGTCAAGTAGCAGAATTAGGACTTACTGAGCTTGCATATTCCCCAAGAAATATACCTGAAGTGAATAGTCTTGTATAAGTAGTACTTGGGAGCAAAGCTGAATGCTATGAGCATTTTGTTGTTTCTGTGTGTGTGTTCTTATAAAGTTATGTTTAGTAATGAGGGGAAAAAAGGCAAAGTGATGGAAACTTATAGTAACAAAATATTGATGAGGAAATTGTATCTTCCTCAAAAAAGGAAGATGAATAAAATTTTTAAATGAAAAAATATATCAGTCTTTCCTTTGTCTGAAAATTCCTTGCTGAATCTAACACAGCCAGTCTCTTTTAAGAACTGGAACAAAGGAAAAAGACTGAAGCTATGGATTATAAGAGATGCCATTCAGCCTAACTTGCATTTCTGCTTTTTAGCTGTATGAAATGACTAATCTGCAAATCTTTAGTGAGCTTTATTGCTGCTGCACATCTATTCCATGAAGAACAAAATTATACTACATGGATTAAACCAGTCTAATGCTCTTTCCAGCAGCAGCAGCAGCAGCAGCAGCAGCAATCTCTTAGATGAGCTCAGGTACGCTGTGTAATTTCATCTTGTTATGTGTAATCTTCTGGGGTACATCCCTTCAGGCTGCTGTGGAGGTGAGCAGCTCTGATCCTTTGCCAGGAGCTTATGGGAGAACTTTTGTGTCTCCTGGGAGCATAGTGGGAGTTAAAAGAAGGTACTTCAAAATGTTGACTTTATCTTGCTTTTTCCTGCAAAGGGGGCAATTCAATCCAAGAAGCACAGTTCACCATAAAATATATGGGTCGGAAAGGCAAATAGAATGGCAAATCACAGTTAACTCTGCAAAGTTATGGCATTTTATGTCAACCAAGGTTTATAGTGCCCCTGGTTTAGAGGGACTTTGCTGGAAGCCATAGCATATTAACCTAGAATAACATAGGTTGGCAGTTCCCGCAAAACCAGCCTCYCTCCTTCCTCTGCTAGATGACTGCAGAGCAGGGTCTCAAACCCTAGGAAAGACAGGAGCTGTCAAGTCCGTGCACATCAGTATGTACATTCATGCATATCAGTATATATATCTTCAGACTAAAACTCATGGGAAGTAAATTGTTTAGATCAGAGAAATTCCAAGAAGGGAGGCGGACAGTTTGTTTTCCCTGTTTCAAAGGAGAAAATCTCTCTTTCACCTTGAAGCTCTGTGAGAAACTAGAAGTTTCTCAAAAACAATTCCAGATCTTATGATTGCTTGATAATATATTCTCATTTCCACATTCTGTGTTATATTACTGTTTAGATGATACTATCAAAGAAGCGATAGCAGAAGATTCAAAACAGAAAAAGGAGTTCCATTTTAGAAATGATGGCAGTTTCAACATTATTAAAGTACTTCATCTTGTGATTTGAGTTGTTTTTAGTAAAAAGCACTCATTATTGCTGTTTTGTCTTTATATTTGACATTGCAGGAAAAAATGGCCTTACAAACAACTTTATTCATTGCAAAAAATTTCCAGTTAAGTGAAAAAGTTCTCATATGTGTTCCTTGACTTTGACAATCTGATACATTCCAACTTCAAGCAGCCAAAAATAAAAAGATAGTATATAGGATTCGTTATTTGTAGTTACTGCTGTGTCATTATATGAATACTCACTTTTCCAGAAAGTTGGAATTTAAAARCATTTATCTCAGAGAAAGATAGTAAAAATGATTTAGAGACTTTAAATAATTACACTTAATTTGAAGAGTCTTTTAAAGCTGTTGCTGCTGTGGCTTACTGCTAGGAAGCTCTGTGTTTGTGACTGCAGTGATATCAGCTAGTGGCAATAAAGGAAGTTAAAAATGCTCCTAGAACACTGTCCTTCTATCTGCATCTGTAAGAAAAATATATAGCTATATATAACTATATATACAAACCAATAAAATTTTATATATAATATATAAAGCTATAAACGTTTGGTAAGTGGCTGTGGCACCCAATGATTCCCTCTATGGATTATCACATGTTAAGATCTGCCCATCTTGAAAAAACGACTGCCTAAACTCMGCAGTTCTTCCACTATGACCAGCATAGCCGAAGACCTAAGAYGGGTGGACACAATCTGTCTCAAACTCCAGCAAATTTGACTAAATGTTACATTGTAGACCTCTGGAACATGATTTCGTATTTAAGGAAAATCATGAAGCAGTTTGAAAGATTGAACTAGGTTTTGACGTAGGTTTGTTATTGAGATTTYCTTTGGACTAGAGAAATGAAAGTCATATACAGGGTAAAAATTAAAGGAAGAATAATAAAGACAGTGAGGTTTTGTGGAAAGGCTGATCAGTACTCTTTGCATCCACAAGTCAGTCCWGCTTCAATCCTGCACTCTTCTGCTCTAATCTCGCAGAGCATTTTGTATTCAGGAGGGCAGCATTGCTTGCAGGGCTATCTGCAAAGCTAATGGTTGGATAAGAATAAAATGCATTGCTCAGGGAATTAAAATGGTATAAAATGGTCTTAATTAATTTCAGCTATTGTGCTATTACTGTAATGATGTGGAAATACATCACTGTGGTCACTTTGTCCAACTCTCATACATGACCTAGATGAAGAATGAAGCCTTGGAGATAAAGGAAAAAATGATAGAGAAAACTGGCGCAGAAAATCTCAGATTCTACCACTGTGGTCAAGGTATTGTAAAGAAGGCCTAATGTAGCTATTCAGTCTGGCTTTAGTTCTGTTTAGTTCCTTTTTATTTTTTTATGTTCAAAAACTTTATAATGCAGTATTACACAGAGTATGCTGTCACTGCAGGCAATGAATCTAAGTGGATTTTTTTTTTAATTTATTTTTTTAAGATTATATTAGATGCTTTAAAAAATACATCCAGAGCAAAATCTCTGGCAAAAATCTTACCCTATGTTGACCAGGAGTGCCTAATTTACTCTCTGACACTCTCTGCAACTATCAGTAATGTCCTCAGAAATTAACAGTGTGTGTTTCCTAACCCCAGAACAAAGGTCTGTGTCAAACAGGCAATCTCCATTAGTATTCTTACTGACCACTTGAGTGCTTTATACGCACAGGAGCATGCCTTTCTGCTTAAAGGGCACCTAGCTAAGACAGGTTTGTATTGCAGGGCATGACCTTCGTTGTTTAGCAGGTATTAAAAAAGCCCGAGTATCATCACTGTGATGAATTTTACCAAGCCAAGGAATCAATATGACATCATGGCAGGAACCAGTGACGCCCACAAAAATTTCTCTCTGCACTGCAGAAAGTGTCAAGTAACCTCAGATTTGGATGTTAGGACTCTGTATTGCAGGATCTTGACCTTTTTTCAGGGTGCCAATAAAAAAGCTCTCCGAAACCATTGGCAAGTTAGAATATCAAACCATATTTATTTGTATTCAGGAGCTGAAAATAAATGGATTAGAAATATTGGTTTTGTGTGAGGGGTTCTTCCTGTTTATTAGGAGACATTTCAGGAATTAAAAAAGAGCAAAATATTTTATTTACCTCTTAGTTTCTATAGAAAATAGAGAAGAAAAAATTAATTTGAGGATAATATAAAACTGTTATAAAAGCTTATTAAGCACAAAGAATAAAAGAACTAGTGGAGCTTTAAAAATGGTAATTAAAATAGCCGATGTGTGTCTAATGCATTTCTTCTGTGTCTTCTAGCAGCAGATCATGATAATGTATATTTAACTTTTTCTTCCAGTTTATTGAAATTATTACTACTAAAATTTCTATCTCAATAGTTTTTCAGGATCCTTATGTGATAGCGGCACTTGGACCATAAAAGCAGAAATATACTGTCTGCCGAAAATTCACGATATGAATGTACAATAACTGAGCCATCAACCTTTGTTTTAGTGTTCTGCCTAATTAGAAGGAAATGCATATAAAGCCTGATCTGACAAGAACAAACACCTTCTCTGAGGCATATCAGGTATGTCTTAGGAGCAGCATAATAAAAATAAGCCATAGAGAAAGAAAGGAGAGATGACTTGGTGATCTACGCTGCCTTGTGTTTTACAGTGAATCCTGCAGGCAATACTTAGGATGCCTTCAGATTGTGTGAATTATGTAGGGTTATGTGTCTGCTAAAGATACAGGATTTGTTGAGCCTTGTACAAGAATGATATCTAACAGAAAAAAAAATCAATACACTTCAGATTATTTGAATTATACATAAAAAAACACACCATTTGGTCAGTGAAATTTCTTATTGGTAACAGTGCATTTGTGGTAATCTGTTTCGCAGCTTCTAATATTCTCTTTGGTTTAAACCTATACTTCCACGTAACTATTTTACTGTCTTTCCAAAATTGCATGTTTGCTAGCAAGATCTGTATTCTGCTCTCTATCTGCAGGGTATTGCACTTGCCAGTCTACAATATTTATGCTCGGCCCTGGGGGTGTCTCCAAGGTTTTCTTAGTAATTTTGAGCAGCTCTTTTGCACAATCGTGTTGGGTTTGCCCTTCCACTTGAGGATTGACCATCCAGTCACTTTACCAGTTTATTTTTTAATCGCTGTGGGCAGTCATGGATAACTCTTGCAAAATTTATACCAGTCTAGGAGCTGCAGCAGTTCTGTTCCCCCTCTGCCTCAGCACGGACTTGTCATTTAAAATGCTTTGTGTATAATTGATCTGTTCTGTTTCTATAAAGTTACTGGAAAGTCTTGTCAGGTAATGGAAGGCAGAGGAAGGGATTGTTACGACTCTCATATTACCTGCAACCTGGAGAGGTTCAGCATATGAGAAGGTGTAAAGCTGGGGAGTACTTGGTCTCTTGCCAGGGCAGAGCTTCAGTGAGGCCCTCAGAGACATCTCTCTGCAGACCAGGCTGGGAAAATCACATTGTGTTTCCAGCCATTATGTCTGTGCAGGAATTTCCACAGTGGCCGTGGTGAAAGGCATTTTTTCAATTCACTCCCTACTTGGATATTCCTCAGGAGAAAGAGCAATGCAGATTTTTTATATAGCTGTTTCTAAGGCAAGAGCATTTTACTCCATTTGTGTTGTTCCTGAAGTGAAAGAACCATAAATACTGCTAAAGTACAACTCCCTGCGCCTGAGATTGGTAACACTGCCCACGAAGAAGGGCTGAAGGTGCGCGCACAGGCAAGAGGCAAGGTAGAGAGCGTTAAGACTGCTTGATACTTCCCACTGTGAGCTTTAGTGAAGCTCCAGGATCAAAAGCCAAGAGGGGATTAGATGCCGTGATGCTCTCCGCTGCTCTGCCTTCACGTTAGATTTCCTTCTCAGGAGCGCAACTCACAATGTGGAGTTCAAGTGTCTAAACTCCCTAGAGCAATTTGAGCAGATTTAGACACTCAAAAAGGCATTCACAGCAACCAGCATGCTGAGCACCAGAGTCCTTAAAACATCTAAGAGGAAATGCTTAAGAGATGGATGTGCTCAAATCCTTTCTCCCTTTTTCCATCCAAACTGCCTAATAAAAGCCCTATGGAAAGTTGCTCTGTATCCCTGGGGCTTCATGGCATCCCAGGGTAGGGTGACTACCCATGCCTTTCRGCACCGGCAATCTCACAGCCCTGCTTTTAGGGGGGAAAAAAATAAAGGAAAAAAAGGGCAAGAAACAGCTGTGGAGAAAACATCCTGAATGTGCCTATGTTCCTCGGCCTTCTGCATGTGTTCASTTCAGAGGTCCTACTGAAATTTGGAGGCAAAAAAGGAGAGAGGCATTCAGGTAAGAAGAATCATAACTCTGACACGCTAGTGTGAGACACAGAGGTGAGAGAAGGCAAATCACTGTCCCGTAATACATATATATACAAATATTTTAAGTGATCATTGGACAAAGACCAGGAGAAATCTTGAGAACAGAACTTGAGGACTTTTCAGTCATGTGAGGATTTGTAAATATGTACATTAAGGTGTACATGATGTCACTCCTTCTATTTCTTAGTGATGTATTTTTTTCCATCCTCCTGCACATCAAGACTTATAATCTTCCCATACTGTATAAGAAATTGTCTGGTTTTACCAAAAMCAATTTAAGTTTAGCAGCATAGAAACGTGCACTCAATTTTACAATCCCAAAGCTTCCCCTCAGTTTCTGTGGATTTTGCTTCCTTTGTATTTTCATACTGCAATCAAGGAATAGCAATACTTATCTGAATTATAAATCAGACTTTTATTCAGTCTAGCCAGCTGTAGCAGCTTATCTGTATTACTATAATTAAGAAACTGTATTATCTTTGCTTTGTGGAGGCCACCAGGTGCTTCGCTCCGTATCCTTTGCATAACAAAGAATGCACCCATAAAACTGCTGTAAACATTTCTTTAAAGAAGTATTCAGTTAATTCTTCTCATTTTCCCCAACCCTTCAGGCAAGTCAAGGAGATGTGGAAATTGTGCCTCATGACTTTGTTTTCTTTTTTCAAAACTTTGCTTTATTCACATAGACATATGATATTCTAAGTTTATTCACCTGATCTTCCGCATTGTTTACTCTCTCTATTTACTCTCTCTCATTTGAGCTTCACTGACCATTATACCACCTTCTAAAATTTTCTTGTTATCTCCATTAGTGGAGATAGATAGATAGATAGATAGATAGATAGATAGATAGATAGATAGATAGATAGATAGATAGAAATCATTTGTTTTCTTAGCAATTTTGTTTTACCCCTCATCTTCAAATCATCTTTTAAATAATGTGTAATGCCAAATTGTAGTTTTTCTTTCAGCCAGAGCTCTTGCTTACAGCAACTTCCTGAGCTCAGCCTCTGCATCAGAGGGAAGAGCCAGCTCTGACATGTGCTTTGCAGAGGAGGCTTTCTGCAGCTGTTGCAACAGCTCTTTTGCATCTTATCTATTTAGACACGCCATCAGATCATATTGTCTTGTTCAAAAATAGAAACAGTTCGAAATTCCTAATTTCCTTTTTCCATGTTCTTGAAAAGGAAAGTAAAGTAAACGCCTAAAACCTAACGCCTAAACACCTACAAGAGGTATTGGAGCCCAGCTCCTTTCATATAAGAATTTGAGTTATAAGCCATTTATGGTTCAKCTGTGAATTGAATGTAGCAATCAGAAATTAAATATCAATATAATATTGTATATAATGAATGGGAAAATATATAATGAATAGGAAATTAGTTGCCACATGGAAACTGATACAGATGAGAAGTTCAGAAATGAAKAAAGCTGATAAGGGAGTTAACGATTTTATATAAAACACCATGACTAGATAGGAAGTTTACATTATTCAAGAAAATAGACATTCTTCAGATAGGGAGATGGGGAGATTAATGACTATAAGCTTGAGTTTAAAAAAAAAAGGGGGAAATGATCTAACTAATGGTGTCTGGAGAGTTCCACGAAGATTATGACAGAGCTGTTGTGAAACTCATTTGGTAAACAGTGTGAAGGATAAAAATGTAATTCATTTTATTCTTTGAAATAACATCTTTACTCGAGAAAGGTAAAGGAGTAGATACATTTTGCAGACTATTGGACTATGTAAGATACTGACCAAAACCAACAATACCAGTATAACAAAACTGGTATATCAAATGTTCAAGAGTATCTAMCTGATTGATTGTTTTTGAGTTGCACCTTAGTAACGAGAGTAGACAATAAGGTGCAAGAGTATTCCCTTACAAGCAGGACTTGGAAGTAAAAACARTAACGAAAAGATTCTAGAGACTGAATTGGTGAGACGGTCCAGTTCTGATAACTTCTKAAAAAGATAATGAAAAGTTGGATTCAATACAGGAGAGAGATGGAAAAAAGGGATTGAGAAGTAAGAAATGCAAGTGATAGATTTTCCTTCTTTTGCTTTCCTCAGATCAAAGCACCTCATCACTATTTTCTGCAAAATATGCTCTAGGTAAATGCAAGTTACTGGTTTCATTTTGTACAGTTGTATCCCCTGTAATGTAGGAAAGACTTGTGTTTGCCGAGGAATTCAATGCTATGAATTGTTGGCTGATTTCTGTTGTTTTTCGATTTTGTTTTTTCTAACATTTCGTAATTTAAATGATTCCCAAGTTATGTTTGAATTAGTCTTCATCGGACAAACATTATTTCCTTTATAAAGACAACAGCTGGGTACATGATACCTGTGGAATATATCTTTGGTAAAATGGAACTCCTCCTTGGGCAAACTGTAGTCCAAATATCTTAATGTTGAATATTTTTTATCTATTTACCATGCTCTAAAAAGTGAAAATCTGCAAGATAAGTTAGAGATAGCTCACTGAAAGGCTAGAAATATTATTTCTTTTTAGTCTTGCCCGTAATGCACCCCTGCTCAGAAGGTACTGTTCATTCCTTCTTCATAGGACTGTGCTGCTTGAAGCCTTCAACCTCTTACAGAGGGCTGGGCTAAAACATAGGATCAGCTTCTGTTATTTAATGTTTACAGCATCATAGGAGACTTTATCTGTGTTTAGCATGTCAGGCATGCTAAACTTTAACATGCCTCTGATGACCAGAGTTCACTAACTTTCTCTATAGTGAGACACCACATGAAACTTCTCTGAAGCAACATGGATAGAGGGCCAGTAACATCTGCACCCAAACAGGTCCTGCTACATGTGAAAAAAATTCTCACAGATGATGCAGTCTGCACTTTGGCTGCTTCCAGACTGTTTTGAGGCAATCTCTTGGGTAGAKGAGCATGGACTTATCCCCAAATAGATCCTCCAAATAGCTTCCTATAGGTTTGAAATTAGAGGTGCCCTACACATAGCAGCATCCCCATGTTCTGATTGCAGAATCCCTTGCACCTACATGAGGRATCATATAGATTTCAGGATTAAAGAAATAAAGCAGGTTCTCTTGAACTTGRATTTTATTCAGAACCAGGATTAATCCTTAGGATCATTTTAACTTCATTTTAACTTCATTTCAGATGATGAGCTTCACTCCAGGTATAATTCTGAATGTGTAGTCTGCTCCTGGTTTCTCATCAGCATAAGCTCAATTTTCCCCTGAGACTCTTCTCCATATTACTCTATTTAACGTCCTAAATACATCTGAAAATCACTTTTGTTAARTTCAAGTAGAAGTTTATGCACCTAATCCCTTGGAATTAATAGATTTTAAAACCCTTTGAAAATTTGGATTAAGATGCTTTTAAAAGTATTATTTGTCTTCTTTATCTTACAGTGCAATTTAATTGCTTTCATGAATATCAATTATATATGATTAATTAGTGTAATAAAATAGTTATAAGCCGTGTTATATTACTGTGGGAAAATATTATAAGCAGTCAATTCTGCAAAAATAAAAATAATTAGCAACAACAAAAGGAAAACTTAATTCCTGCATGAAGCGTAAATGCTTCTGCTCAAAAAAAAATGCTCAGTTACAGCAGTGCTAGATAAATGCCAAAGTGATGATTTTTTTAGAGAAATGTTTAACTACAACAATACAACTCTCTTAACACTGCTGTAATTCTACCTGTGTATTTTCCATCTACATTTTGTATTTTTCTTCACAAAAATACATGCTGAGTTTAAACTGAAAAAAAAAAWATGTATATATATATATATCTATCTTTGAATTCATTGGTCAGATTCCTGGTGTTCGTTGCGGTGCTGGTTTATATTACCTGAGAACGGAATCCAGGCTTGCCTTATCTGTCATTGATTCCTTATATGTTCATTCATGTCCTAGTACTTCTTGTTGCTACAGACACTGTGTTCTTGCTGTGTTTTATTATTGACCAGYGGCGTAGTCTTAAATTTGTTAAAAAGCATGCACTTCACATCTAACATCTATGAGCTATTTGCTTTTTCTATTAACATTTTAACCTGTCTGTGAATTATTTAGTTTTTGATCTGGTGAACTGTACACCTTATGGCATGTGTGCAATCTGCTGAATTGTAAATGGTAACATTAATTAACCAGTCTTAAATATTTGAGTATTTTGTTAAAAAGCAAAAGACATTTTTATGATCTGCAGAGGAACTGTGCAGTAAGTTTTGCACACTTGGACTTCTTCAAATCTGAAAKGATTTGACTTGCAAAGCAAGCAGAAAACAAGGCAAGTGAAATCCACAGGTAGGATATAGGCACCAGGTAGGAGCAGCCTTTTCCTTTAAGGTGCCATATGTTTCCCTGCAAACAGTTTTCTGTCTTTCCAGATTTCCCTGCAGTGTCTCGGGGAGCCCTGCTCTGACAATACCAATCTCGCATGTTCCATCTCCTATTAGCGTCAGCCTGTCGTATTTCCTAACTTTCTCYGCTTCTGTGTTGACATGCATCATTCTGCCACGATTAACTTACAAATGTCCTTTGTGGAAATGAGAAAGCATGATTCTTTCGCTTATTAGCTCCACAAAGGAAAAGGAGTGATTGTTTTTTTCTGACAGCATCGGGACGCACCATGTCAGTGAAAGTTGCATTTTCCATTAGGGGGAAGGGAAATACCATTAGCTTTGGCATGTGCTAATTTTCCTCATTGTTTTGCTCCCTCTCTAAGCATCTACGTGAGATGCTTTAATAAAATTCTTGTCTTTCAAAAATGTASTCATGTTGCAAGGCTCTCCCATCTTGTTCCAGCACAATACACAGATGTGAGCTATAGCCTCGGACACCCTTCAGCAGTGTGAAGGACTCGGAGGCAGCCCCAGTCCCAAGGTCCATGGTCTTTATAAATGAAATAAATGTATTTCCTGGTTCCATTTCCTCTAGTTTTATTGAAATTCACAGTATTGCTGAAAAACAAGTATGAATTGCCCTCCAGAGATGCCTTTTCATTGTGGAGCAGACAGGTGGCAGCCACACAAGCGCACTGGGGATGTTTACCTGGTCACACTCTCCCAGGSCAGATCGCTGTGACCATTTGCCCAGGATTGCATTGGAAGAGCAATCTGTGTTGGCTCWGAGACAAGAACCTGACTGAGTTTAAGAAGGTCTAGCATTGAGAGTCCCAAGCATCTTGCTCCAACCAGTTGGGCAGGGTTAGCCCCACAACATGAGTTTATCCCATTACTTTGGCAAGCTTCTCCCTTCTGTTGTTCTCCGGGTATAAGTCCTTTTTTTGCATAAATGTAGAGCATGAAGTTAAAGGTGGATCTTCRTGTTTAGCCTTTTTTCCATCCCCTGTTGTGGTGGTAAGTCCTAACTTTTTGTTTTATTCTATTTCTACCCGCTTTTTCTTTAAGTTTCACCATATTTGATTGCTGGCCAATTCATAAGACTTTCAAATACCCTTCCAACCATTTAAAGTGTGATTTACAACTATCGCACTTATCTGTCTCCCACAGATCTTCTAAGCCCTTTCTTCTGGCTAAATACCAAAGGATCTGAAGTCTTYGGTACACAGATGCCTCCCTACAGCCAAATCCAAAAGGAAAAGCTACAAAACATTTGCCCAGCCTGGAGGTACACAGATTCCTCAGGCTTTCACGCGGGCCCTCARTTGGCATTGGTATGTGAGTGACTGCGGGGAAGATTAATGTGGGTAACAGTGCAGAATATTGTGGGTTTCCAGCTGTTCTCAAATAAATGCTGGCTCTCAAAGACCCACCAGCACAGGAGTCCCCCATTGCCAAACCTTGTTGTAATGCTCCCAGTTCCTTGCTCAGGCAGGTGCTACCCTGGTAACCTTCAGAAAGAAGGTTTGGGTACAGAAAAYGGATTTCCTGCACTATATCCAGMAACTTGCATATTTTTATTTTAWTTTATTTTACAGAACCTCASAGACTTTTGTATTTCTTGTACATCATGTTTTTTGTTTTTGTTTTTTGACMCCAGTCATTTCACAATCGGTTCCATTTTGATTAACAGTTTCTCTTTCATGTTGCTTGGTCTTCTTTATCCTGAGTTTTTCAAGCTGTGGTTGTTACTTAGCTCACTAACCTATTCTTTTAGCTTTTAAGCAGAAATATTTCTATTTTTTCCCTCAATATCAGATGGAGTTTTCTGGGTAGGCACTCTTTACCTAATAAAGACATAGGACTGTATTCTSTTCTTCCTCATCTTCAGCTCTCTCTGTTTTGTTAACCTGGCTTTAAAATATAGCAATGTRCATAAGCAAGAGAAGAGCTTCTCAGAAGCATTCAGGCCAGGGGTTGGGCTGCATATGGGTAGTATTCATTAGATATTGGACCCAGATATAGATGGCTATTGCTAGGAAGAGAATAAAATGTGTAATGCACAGTTAGACAAGTAACTAGCACATATCCAGTTTCTGTTAATAGGAGAGCAATAACCTATTACTGATGATGGRGAAGGGGAGATGAATCAAGGAAAAGAAACATTTTTCCTGTGTTTTGGGTTAAAAAAAAGAGAGAGAGAGAAAACAGAAAAGCAGAGACTTTTTCACGAAAAAAAGGAAGAGATCAAGTAGAATTTCTCTTGAATGGATAAGAAGTTAAAAAAAAAATGAAAGGCAAAGTAAACTCTTTTGGGGAGGGGAGTCATGTAATGTGTGTATATTTTCTTCTGGATTACAAGGAAAGAAGGTGCCCTTCTTGCTGGCACTGAAAATCATGTTTATGAACTCAACTGGCTTCATGGCCTATGGTTTGTCCATGTGAATGTAAGAGCAGCTGTGTGGGATCCGTTTAGTCTAATGTCCTCTAGCCATATCCTGAGGCTGACAGTGCTTGAAGGTGCCTAGGGAGAATATAAAAACTGGGCAGCATGGTATGACACATTATACACAGTTTTTGTATTCTGGCTCTGTGGCCTCCTTACCTAGGAGCAAAGTGCTAGGTTTGCTAGGTGCAAAGTGTTGCCGTGATCTYTGTGGCAAGAGTCATTTTGAACTCTTGTAGATCCTCTGCTTTTGTCAATAGGGGGTCATTCAGCCACAGCCTCTGCTTCATCTTGGGAAGAGTGATATTGTTTTCAGGGGCTAACAAGTCACCGAGTCCTGAGAAGGAATATGCGCAATACCATTCATTATTCATGCAGTACTGAAGTATTGTAATACTCGCATATAGTGCTGCTAAATCTAGTCTGAAGAAATGGCCTTGGCAGCCATTTCCAGGTGTATGTTCATGGGTTGATCGCTTGGTTCCCTCTTACAGGAACCATTAGTTCCCTCTTATTGGGCTCAAGAATAGACCTTCTCAAAGACTGTGATTAACAACATGAGGAATATGCAATGGAGTGGACAGAGATAGGCAGGAGTCAGGGTCTTCACAGACCGCTGATTTTTTTTGATGGTAAATCCCATCTCATATCCTCCTGGTGGACAAGTAGTGGGTTTGACAYATGTGACAGAGACCTGAGTATGAAAGAATAATTGTCTGGCTAGATGCAATTAAGATATAGTCTTGTGTATATCAAGCACCATGCACACAGCTTGTCTGCTGTAGCAAGCATGGTGCAGTAGAAGGAGATCTGTGGCAAAGGATCTCAGGTTCACTTCATGACAGAGAACCCACAGGTTGTTTTGATTTACACCAGCAGCTTTTCATTATGCTGTCTAATTCTACATCAAATACAAGCATTGCATGCTTTGCAAATACATTGTACTTGACAGTGAGCTGCTGGGACACTGTGCCTCCCAAAATAAAAAAGGCAGAAGAGGAAAGGCTTTATTAAAACTGCTTAAAAAGTATAATTAGCAGCAGTGAAAAAGAACTAAGGAAAAGAAGTCCAGATATTTCTGCTAAGTAGCACTAAAACTCTCATGGCATAAGCTCTGAAAATGAGTCATACGGTGGAGAATTATTCTGTATGTCTTTCCTTCTGATAACTTTTTCTCTTTCACTCATATATAGATGAATTCTARATATGATATATGTATATATATACTTTAAAAAAAGTGAATAGGTCAGAGATATTTGAAACAAAATATTTAGGCTGTAAAATCTTGCAGTTAGTATATTAGGGGGTTAATACTTATGCTGAGATGAGGAAAGAAAAAAATAAAGTGTAAAAATGAAAGTACAGTGGCGTTAAGCTCAACAGAGACTAATTGAGTAGTTGGAATTACTTGGTTAGGAAACTTTACAAATTGCAGCCYTTACGTTTTTGATGAGCACAGTCTCCTTGTGGCCAGGCAGGGATCACAAAAATGGGACTGTCAGGAGAGGCAGGAGATGTGGGAAGTGAAAAATGCCGGGTAGCTCCTTGTTTGATGAGGGGATGTGTGAAGAAAAAGAAAAAACTGTGAGAWGAAAGTCTGTAAGTCTGCAAGCTTGTAACTCTGTCCTCTGAGAGCAGCATGGTAGGTTTGCTGGGATACTGCCTGGCAGGCGTTTAAAAAATCAGGAGAAAAACAAAAGATTTTCTGATTTCCAGGCAAACTGCCCTGGCGAGCAGCTTGCAAAGCCTGAGTCCCTGTAGCCCTGTGGTCAGAAGAGGACCTCTGGACAAGTAACATGCCCTGAGCAGCAATCACAAATGTTTCCAAGTGGGGCAGCTGGCTTGGAGACACCTAGTTTTTCTTGGGAAAAAAAACAAAAAACCAGCTTCTGCTCAAACTCCTCTTTAGTTCTGCAATGAGCTTTCATGCTGCCCACTGCCAAGCTCTTCCAGCTGCTAGCTGGGGGTCCAAGTCTTGTTCGTTTTACATGGTGTTATTGCTCTGCTTTAAATAAATGCATTCATCTGCCAGCTTGCTAGGAATGACCAGAACTAAACCGTTCACTCAYGCTGTTAATTTTATTGCACCGAGGCACTATTTCTTATTTCTGTGTATAGTGAGTAGTGGCTTTGGGGATTCACTGCCTATTATTTGTGTCGCTATTATAGTTCATGAAGATGCATTTGCTGAAGAAGTTATTATGGATGAAAGCTTTTATGTTTACGAATGTCCAGCTTATCTTKCTGTATGTGAGGACATGAGAGCCTTTAAACACTGAGATTGATTATTTCAATTCCTGCATTCCCATTCAATGATTTTACTCTATAGTAAAGCCAGATGAGRATATTTGCCCATGTATTTGCATTCAGCAATGTCTTCGCCTGTGTTCAGCAGTTCTAATAGGCCTGATTTTTCAATCATGGATTTCTGAGGCATTATAAGTAGATAGTAAGGACTTGGACTAAGATTTTAAATATGGTGTTAAAGCTGTTGTTGTTTGGATAGATGGTGTAAAAACTTGAAGTGAATGTTCAGACTTGAAGAGCTGCTCTTGAGTACCAAGGAACAAATTATCGTGACCTTGATATTTGATGTAGGAGAAATGCAAAAGGCATGCACTGGAACTTGGGACTCACTGTGTCTTCAGGAGAATTTGYTTCTGCTCAGCACCTCTCCAAGTCTGCCTCAAATAAGTCACCATCCCTGCTGCACAGCAGCAGCAGTGGAAGYGGAGCAGACGGCCCAAAGTGCCATGTCCTCTGCTCTGGCACAGCCCGTGCTGCAGCCCTGGGCCCAGATCGCAGCCTCATCGCCCTGTGCACATGGCCAAGGCAGGACGAGGGCTTGCAGAGCCCGTTTCACCRAGGCCACTGCATGGCTCACAGTTAGACATGGTAATGCAATCTCCAAGGAGCATTTCRGTCTCTCTGTGCTCCCGAGTTGCTCTTCTGATGATATCACTGCTGCTGCAAGAGCAGCAGAGATGTGCATTTTTTYACAGAAATAGGTCTGGAAATTTCTTTAGCTTGCAGGAAAGCAGAAGAAAAACAGATGTTTTCTCAGAAAAAAAATAATTTCTCAAAAGGTGTCTGGAACAAGGAGAGGTGCAAAGAGAATAGGATAGCTTACTTAATATATTTGAAACAATATATGTTTAATCTAATTGTGAGTTACAGAACTAGAGGATGAGCAGTCCAATATTTATTTATTGTGTTTTCCACAACACTTCAACAGTTTCATGAGATAGAACTAGGGGAAACGGCCACAAATTGAGGCATCAAAAGTTCCACAGGAACTTGAGGAAGAATTTCTTAACRGTGAGGGTGACAGAGCCCTGGAACAGGCTGCCCAGAGAGGTGGTGGAGTTTCCTTCTCTGGAGATCTTCAAAACCCACCTGGACATCATCCTGTGCCACATGCTCTAGGGGACCCTGCGTGTGCAGGGGGGTTGGACTAGATGACCTCTAGAGGTCCCTTCCAACCCTAGCCATTCTATGATTATATGATTCTCCTCTCCATAATTAAAATGAAGGGAGYGATTGCTCATTTAGTATGAGCTCATTTAGTATTAGTCTAAAATTTTCTCAAGGGCAGAGCACCTAAGTCATAGCTTAAAATACAGACTCATGGCTCACTTCTCCTTTGTAAAGGCACTAAAGACGTGAGAAGAGAACCCATGTTTTTTTCATAATAGCGTAGTGTTTGCTGGTAAACACATGATCTATATTGGTCATACTAGCTGGATAATTTCTCCTAAAAAATGACTGAACTGCTTCCAGTGAAGTTGGTGCTTTTTTTTCCCCTGTGTGAAAYATCTTCTTTTGCGTTCTCAGAATGCAAGCGCATGGGTAGCTGGAAAATCTGGCAAATTTCTTATATTTATTGGACATAACTGGTTGGACATCTCCATAGTCTTTCACACACACTCACGGACGTGTATTTCCCCCWATAGTTCCTGAGCACCACTATCACTGATGTCCACCCTAAGTAAATATGGCAGGTTCACTCATGGCACTCGAAAGAGAAAGCCAGCAATTTCTTATTTCAAAAACATATTATCTCTTCAGCAGGGAAAACAGCCAGTGCATATTTGACTCTCTATTCACTTTTTAATCTCTCTCTAAATAAATAAGTGCTTATAACTAAATCCAAGGTTTTAGAGACATTTAGTGTTATTTTCCTCTAGAAGAGCAGTGGGATCTTGGCAGTACCTTATGCTTCTCCCTTCCTTCCTGTCGGATAGTTAAATAGTGACAATGGAGCCTAACAGCTTACTTCAAACCATTTATTTCCATGCTCTAGTGAGCGCTAAATATTCACCATGATTCCTTGCCTTGTGTGGGATTTCTGARTGGTTCCACTTCTGAATGTTAGTAAGGCCAAAGACTACTTACTTTCCAAGATGAGTTTTGCATTAATTATGGTGGAGCCAAGCTGCTCAGAGCCGAAGGAGGCCTAAAGCCCACGAACTCTTTCATGTTTCGTATGGCACAGCAGGGACGTGTCTTGGGTGTTGGTGGGCAGGTGCAATGTGTTCGTGTAAAACGAGCTCTGGTGCAAAACGGAAGCGTTTGCTGAGGCGGGATGGGCAAAAATAGCCTGAGGTCTTGGAAATGTTTCTTAGAGATCCTTTTGGAAAAGTCGCACACCAAACGCCATGCAGCCTGCTTTTCTGTGGGAACTGACAGAAATGGAGAGAGAGAAATTAGGAATTCATTGGAGGGGAAAAAAAGGTTTTGTTTTTGCGTGAGACTTGAAAAGAACCAGAAACAAAGGGAAGTTCACAAAAACATGCTAATAGAGCAGTGGAGATTATGTGCCTTTATCTGGTGTCAGCTGCCCACAAAGTTTTAATAATTTCTGGCATTTTGCAAATCATGGGCCATTCTGTGACAGCCGAGGCACATGGCGAGTCCCCCYGAATGGCAAGTGCACATTACTGAGCAGCGGTGGTTAGGAGGCTGAGATAACTCAAACAACCCATTAACAGTGGCTGCACTGAGGGATAAGTCAGGAGCTGCCAACAAAATCGCTTAAGYTCTCTGCCAAGATGCCAGATGCTGCTGCTGCAAAATAAAAATAAAAAATTATTTGCCAGAACTGGGATCCCAGCTTCATGTCTGCTTTTCCACTCTCCTCTTTGGGAAGCAACACAACAAAGAAATATCTTCGCTACTGAGCACTTACACATCTATTTTTAAAAATATATGTAAAACATAYGCTTTCAATATTATTGAGAAGTGTTGTGTTATTAAATGCTAAGGCAAGTGGGAAGAAATACCTTATCCTATGCATTTATGAGGCTTTTGAGACTGAATAATGAAGAAGTTTGTTTGATGCGACAGATCCTTTCCTTCTCTGCTTTCTTTCCCTTACCAGCAAAAAAAAAAAAAAGAAAAAAGAAAAAAAGAAAAAAAATTGTAGGTGTGTAGGCGAAAATGGAATTTCTAACTCTACATCTAGTATGGAATTAAAAGGTTGTCTTGAGAGTTTAGCAAGTGGGTGTAATGATGACCTAGAATTTCTGTAACATAAAGCCCTTAGCTTTACCTTCCTTCGTCTGAAAGTTAAGGGAAGAAGCTGAAACTTTCCTAGCAATATCCACAAGGGAATTTCTACTGGTGTAGTTCTTGCAACTTAAGAGTGGCAATTTCCTAAGAAAATGGTTAAAATTGCAAAACCTGGCTGCAACACTGCGTGTTCTGGATATATGCACCTCTAGCAGCAGACTTGAAAAGCTTGTCCATAAGTTCTGACCCAAACCTTCCAGTTTCCGTGTGAAGATTTGTTTTGGGCTCTGCACCATGTCACTGGGTGTTGACTGGCCCCACCTGAAGCCTGGGGAGCTGCTGAAGCCCAGCAAAAAGGGGAAGAAAAGCAGAGCATGGAACGTAATGTACTGCCCACAAACGAACATAGAGGGTCTGGGGAGGAAATAGGGTACCCACTTTCTCTTGGTGAGCACATCTCAATCTTTRGTTCTCACCAAACTAAGAAGAAATTGGGATAGAGTAACAAAAACAGAAGAAAACATAGTTGTCCTCAGAAAAGGATGTGTATTGCTTATGTGTCTATTCTTGCTGTGCTTTATAACTACATACTTTCTGCCTACATCTCTGTTGTTTAAGACGCAAATTAGTCTCTGTATCAGCATTTGCAAACAAAGAGCATATGTTTCTGTGTATCAGGCAGAAAACGCACTTGGCTTCTACAGCTTCTACATATGTTTGCAGTTATAGATTATTCAATGGCAAACAGGAGAGATATTTAAAATATCTTATGAAGAGAATCTTAAGTTAGCATAATTAATTTTATCACATACTCACAGATTTCATTTGCACAGCAGATTTAGAYGTCTGTAATGAAGACAGAATCTGAATGAATCTTCCTTTTTTTTCTTTCCTGTCCTCCTCAACGGTTGTTTTGTATCATCAGACAGTGAATAATCAAGCTATTACCAAAGTCAGTGTCAAGGTAACTATGCTATGGAAGAAAARCTATTTTATAGTGCTTCAGGAATGCACAATGCAACCAAGTGGAGAAAAAAAAAACACAGAACAGAAAACAAAACTAAAAMCAAACAAACAAACAAAACAGTAATCTAGTTAGGACACTGCATAAAATTCATTAGTCTTGTACTGATCCTCTGCAAATAAGTGATCTTTTCACTACATTATAATCCAAGCATCTGTCTTTACTCAGCATGGGAAAAGGATTAGAAATGTAAGGAGCTACTTGTAGGTGTTTGTAAAAGCAAAACAATACCAGAAAAGCCCACCTTTCCCACCCCAATTGCAAATTGATAATGGCTGCTTTGGATTCAGTTTTAGCTGTTTTCAGGAAAGTCTGTTGTGGACAATCTTCTCAGCAAGGTTGGATGTTTTTCATCTTTTGAAGGACAGTGAGCAAATTAGCAGCTTGACATTTTGCACAAAACACTGAGCCTATACCAATTTGCACAAAAAAATCTTTACAATGCAGAGTACACCTGAATCTGTTCTTTTGACATCAGTCCACGTATAGACAAACAAGAAAGTTGACCATAAAAAGCAGTGTTTTAAATAGGTATTGGATATTTTTTTGAAACACAGAAAAAGTTTAAAATATCATACTCATCTCTGCTCTGTGGAACCGTGGAAATTCAGTGCTGAATTCTGTTTCTCCCACAAGGTGAGTTCAACAATCCAGTTTTGAAGAGCTTGGGAAAATACAGGCAGAGCTCGGCTCCATTTAATCCGCAGACCCCGATCCTTCAACAGATTTGGTTATTGATGCCTCCTGGTACTATCATTGCTGTATAGAACTGCTTATCAGAAAAATACCCCATGTAATATTAGATTTCAGATCCAACCTTTCATAACTTTGCCACATTCTTTTGAGTCTGTTTCATTCTACAAAGAACTTCACAATACATCATCCTATCACTGTGGTAATAATTGCATGCATCAGTCGTATAGTGATTTTGCTTTTAATTGCTGAACAGTGATGTTTAACAYAATCGCTTCAATTTAATGAATGATCAGAAATTGCTTTTCCTAGCTCTAGTAGCCATTTCCCCAGTTAAATTACATATTGGGCAAAATCAAGCAACAGATAAAGAAAAAGGAAGTATTTCCTAAATTAAAACTGAAATTAAGAATTTAAAAATGTGGTATGCAGATAGACTTCATGACTGGGATGGGCTTCTGGCCAAGATGTGCTGTAAGATCTAAAACAATCTAAATGCTGCTGCCTCCTTGGCAATTAACTAGTACAGTTTTGTTGCTTCCGTAATTACATGAAATATCAGGCAGAACAAAGCAAATATCATGCATGTGGAGCCTTTTAGCAACACAAGTAAGATAATGTTTCAGTACATATGGCATAATATGACATTTTCTCAAAATCAGTGCTAGGTATGTAATGCTTCATGAGTCCTGTACTGATCCTCTGCAAATAAGTGATCTTTGCGCTGAGAGTCAAACCTCTGTTTATTGCTCATTGAACTCTCATTAAAAAAAAAAAATCCACAAGCATTCCATGATTATTTCCTTTTCCCTTCTAATTCTACATGCATGTGTGCAAATTTCTGTTCTCTGTTCCTGACTGTGGGCATGCAGATTGCAGAGCAAATCACAAATCATGGGGCAAAACCTCACTTTAAGTTGCAAGAATTTCTGATGAATTGCCGTAGTATTGATAACTGCAGTAAGAGGTAGAGAAAAAAAAAGAGCTTTCTCTAAGAAAGGGTASCAGCTGTTGCTGGATTCATGCTGTGGGTGAAAGACGTCTTAAAGAAAGACCCATGATGAAACTTGACAGACGTTCTCGTTTTGACTCGCATTTGCGCTAAGTTCCCTAAACAATATACTAGTACTTTTTAGCAGACGGATGAGGAGGTACTAATAGTGTTTTCTACTCCAAAAGAGTCACTGATGAATCAGCTGCCTGGATGGATGTGATCATTCTGTTTAGTTTTCTGGTTTTGATGGGGGATGGCACATGGAGGGGAAAAAAAGGCATCCTAGAAATCCCCAGCAAGAGTTACTAGATGCTTAAAAACATCTACCAAATGAGGCCTTCTTGTCTGTTCTACGTAAGAAGCCATTTACTTGTTTTCGTGTGAGACTAAGACACTGCAATGCTGAAGTCACAGATCACAGACTGGTTGAGGTAGGAAGGGGCCTCTAGAGAATGCAGMCCAACCCTGCTGCTCCAGCAGGGACACCTCGAGCACGGGGCACAGGGTGGCATCCAGGTAAGTTCTGAACATCTTCAGAGAAGGAGACTCCCCATCCTCTCTGGGCAGCCTGTTCTGGGGCTCTGGCATCCTCACAGGAAAGAAATACTTCCTCATACACAGATGAGACTTCCAGTGTTTTAATTTATACCCATTGTCCTTTGGTCTAGCACTGGCCACCACCAAGAAGACTTTAGCTTTGTCCTCTTTATATTCTCCCCCTTCAGATATTTGTGCATGTTCATAAGATCCCCTCATAGTCTTCTTCAAGCTAACCATGCCCAGCTCATTTAACCTTTCCTCATAGGGTAGATGCTCCAGCCCCTTGATCATCCTSGTTGCTCATCACTGAACCCTCTCTAGCAGTTCCATGTCCCTCCTGTCCTGGGGAGCCCGGAACTGCACCCAGTACTCCAGGTGCGGCCTCACCAGAGCTGAGGAGAGGGGCAGGATCCCCTCCCCTCGCCCTGCTGGCAACGCTCCTCCTGATGCAGGCCAGGATCCCATTGGCCTTCTTGGCCACGAGGGCACACTGCTGCCTCATGGGTAACTTGTTATCAACCAGACCTCCCAAATCCCTCTCCATGGAGCTGCTTTCCAGTAGGTAAATCCCTAATCTGTCCTGGTGCCTGCAGATATTCCTCCTCAGGTGCAGGATCCCAGGATCCTAAGATAAAAAATATCTTAGACATCTGTGTTATATAGGTAGGAAATGGGCATGACATCATACTACACGGTTCCATGATCGAGTCATCACCTACAGAGTTTTTGAGTGTTGATCATGTATTTAATAGGATAAAGCTAATTCATGACATTTTGTGAAATGACACTTTTGAAAATTATTTATTTTAGCCAGTATGGTGAAACATTGTTGAACACCTCTGACAGAACATTTGTTCAAGATCATGAAAACCTGACAGGATAGASTTCAATTTTAAATGCAGTGTATCTACCAGATGATGTTATTTATGGTAGTAGCCACACAAATTAATTAATTGCACATTTGTTACGCAATAGTAACCACACAATTTAATGAATTGCACATTTGTTACATTTGTAACTAAGGACAACCTATCAAAATTACAATCCTACATTTAAAATACAGTTGACACAAAGGATTAGAATAAACTAGTCTATAAATTAATAATACATGCTATATATGTCATGAATGTGTCTATAAGCAGCATAAAATGATCACTTTGACCTGTATACGGAAATAATAATGGAAAAGTATCTACTAAGTAAGCTCCATTCTTCTTCATTAATTAGAAACCCCTCTCAATCATAACAAAATCTAAGTTATGAAAATCAGGTTTTCTAAATTCTCACCAGGCATTCATCTAAAAAAGAGACCAGCGGAGTGCTAAAACAATGTCTGACATTTCATTATACCTTTTCCTTCATTTCCTCCTGGACTCCCAAGGCTTCCCATCAAGCTGGTACACATAAAGCAGTGAACAGTACTAGAGCAAATATGACTCCCAGGAAAGAATGTGTTGTTGTACTAGCAATTTGTCTGGAAAATWTTAACAGGGGGCATCCAAATATGAAGATAAATGGGCTTTGGATAACTAGGAACGTCATGGGTTTAGCAATTAGGCAGGGGACTTAATCCAGATTTGAAGTTGGGGAACATCTGGTATGGATTTTGCTTTTAGCTGTGTTAAGTGGTCTTTTCTTTGAGCACATTTGTGAAGTCATCTTTGAGTGTCAAGGCACCTTCCTCCAAGTGTTATACTTGGGTTCCTGAAGGAGATGCTCCTGCAGAGAGGGGCTGCCACTTGTTAAGGGCCCCACCTGCATTTTCCTCTCTCCTATGTGAGCTGATTGAATGGATTTGACGAGACAGGCAAGGCAGGGCAGTGCACACGGTCCATGGTCCACATTCTCACATCGCAGCTCATGGTGCCTGCTCTGTGAGGACAGTCACCTCTTGGCCTCCCGAATGGTCAAGAGCTTTGCATGAACAGTGCTCTTAATCACATCATTTGGATCTGGAACTGTACATTCTATGCAATCTATTAATTGCACTCCAATGCTATTCTGACATGCGGACAGCTGACTTTCTTAACTATCCTTTTTCATTGCCAAAGCCTATTCTCCTCAAGAAGCAGAGACTCTCTCATGATTAGCATTTCTATGGGAAATTTTGAAGGAAATAGGAAACCAAGTCATTTGTAAAGTCCAGCCAAAGAAAAAGCTGATCTTCAGTAGCCAGGCTGAGAGAAATGTATTTACTTGATGCGCTTTGTCAGCTTTATATAAAAACAAAAGTCAGACTAGCTAAAGATTATGCACATCAATTCTGCTTAATTAGCTTCTTATATGGTTCACATTTCTGTTAAGTTACTTAATTAACAGAGCTTTCAAATCACTGCTGCACTGCATTCTCTGAGCTTCCCAGGTTGTGTTTTCCTCTCCTTCTAAGGCAGGAAAGAGCCCTCCTGGATGTTTTCTTCTGCMTACTACAGGACTGAGTAACTATTCAGCGTCTACTCAAGGACAGTGTGCTAGTGCTGTGACACTTTTCCCACCAGGAGATGACATGTTTAATCCATAAAATTAGGCCAAAGCAATGCCTCAATGTCAGAAGAACATAATGCTTTTGACATTTGGTATTTCCTGGTATTTCGTGATTGTAAAATGCATGGATACATTTCTCCTTTTTCCTTTTTGTCTTTAGAGGAAGAAATATGCCAGATCRCAAATATATGCAACTAAGGATGTAAAATACAATGCAAATACAGCTAGTAATATTCTTTTGCTCTCACTTCTTGTCATAAGGTTCAGTTCCTCTTCGGCAGTGGTAGCTGCAGCTGCTATCGCATTCTGCAAGTAAGTGGTGAGCATTTAATCTGCTGTAGAGCAAGGTTCGAAATACAAACCATTTGGAAAGCATAGATTCCAATAATATTTTGTTAAAAATGACTCCATTTTTGAATGTTTTACAATATACAGGAAAGGCATCTGAGAGAACCTGCTTACCTCCTTGATGTGCCTGACCGTGTGTTTGGAAATGCTGACTGCAAGGCTCAAGATGCAGCAGATGTACGTGCTAGGYGGCTACTGTATGTGGTAGGTGGCTACTGAACCCAGAGCCAAGGAGCCTCACGGGCACAGCCCAGGCCCTCACCCATGCTATCACTGTTGATGTTAGCAGAGAACCTAAAAAGAATCAGCAAAAATCATCTGCTGTGTTTTATAGGCGCTTCTGCATACTGGGGAATACATTGGATTTTCAGTTGGGAGCCAAGTTGAACACAACAAACAAAAGCATTATGAAAAGATGAAAAATATTTTGCCAGCACCTTTTGAACACGTACTTAGTGTGCAGTGTGTGTGCTTACCAAACTAGAAAAGGGGAAGACTCCCCCATACACTTAACTGTGAATGCTCCTTAAAATTCATTAGCCTTTACTGTTGTTTAGACTTCCCCTTTAATTAGTTTTCAGACTGTACATTCTTTATAATCAGCGCATACAAGATAAAATGAGAAGGTTTAATACACTCCATTTGTGCAATGAACTGAAGCATTTATGGAAGGTGCTGTATGATTAAGGCAGGTTGGCTGCTGAAGCACTTGTCTCTGCTTGATTGCTGTTTACTTAGTGTTATGTCTAATTTAGGGSCCTATTATAAGATATGGAAGTATCTCCTAACTGTGCTAGAAAACAACCAGAATAGTTTTTGAAAACTCAAAATTTCAAAATATGTGAGTCAACTTTTGAGAGGTTTTTTTTTTCTGATTGTTGCAATAATTTGTGTTTTTAAAGTCTTCTTTTAACAGTAGTGACAGCTCTCTTCTTGTGGACATGTAAAGGTATTTGAGAAGCATAAATGAAATATATATATTTTTGCTACCTTTTCAAAAGTCACCTCGTCATTGTTTTTGCAAAGACAAAGGACTCACATTGGCTTCTTACACTTGCAGTGTGTGCAAGGCCTGATGTGGCACTTGATAGGTTACCAGTCTTTAGCCCATTATAAACTATTCCCAGGAAAAAAGTAATGACCTTTTGAACATAATCATATTTCTTTTTTTTTTTTTTTTTTAGATTAGGAATTAGCCTATTCTTTTGTGCCTTATCAGGAGGTAGGCAAACAGATTTAGAGGTAAGTAAACCTAATGGATTATGAAAACTGGAGTTTCTGGTTATATCTGCTTTTGGAGTTTAACAAGACATTTAAGTATGTGCCTATCTTTAAACACAGTTAAGTCTATTAAACTCTTTAAAATTTAAATGTAAGAACAAGTCTCAGTGGATCATAAGATTTCCTARTGCCTTTACAATGAAAGGTATATGCTCTTGCAACTGAATCTGAGTTCCAGCTTTCTTGCTCCATCTAGTAAGTTCACATTCACAGCAAACCTGGCCTTCGCAGACTTAGGCTTAGGAAAAGAAGATCAAAGTTTTTTCTGCTCAGGTATGCTGTCTCTGACCCATACCACTACTGGATCTCTAAGGAAAGGGTGTACGAATASGCAAGCACAGATAAACCTTCCTAGCCTTCAAAAAGCAGAGGAGATCCTTAGTCAGTAATTCCACCATGGTTCTTATCCCACCACAGACCCCAATGAATTTTTGCTACAGGAATTCATCTAAGACCACATAAGAGCACAACTTCCTGCTACAACAAGTTTGTCTACCATGCCCAACTGTATACTAGGGAGAAAGAAGGGAACTTTGCCTGCAGTCTGACATCTTAATTTAGGGYAGTTATGGTAAGCAGTTAACATATGTTCTCTGTAAACTTCCAGGACTGACTGTAGGTTTTTTTCCTGTTAAAGAACTTTCAACAGTGATTACATCTATCTGAGTATACAAAGAAATAAAGAATATTCCATACTGACTGCTTTTTGAAATTTCATAGGAAGAGAAATTGAGACAATTTTTTTTTTCTGGAAACAAAGAAAAGGAGCTCTGCTACACTGTCCCAGTTCTTCCAATATCCCAGMCATATAGACAAGAGCTGGGAAATTTTGCTCACTCATTGCAGACAAATGTGCTATTTTTTCAGGCCTTTAGCTATCTGCTTGGTGATGCAGGTACACTTTGGGCTCCTTTACAAATCCCAGGAAAGCTGTGAAATTCTAAAATAAGATAATCTAAGAACCAACAGGAACTGCTGCCCAGATTGGGTGTCCAATATGCACCTGGAGTAGGGACAACAGACTGGTCACCGCCACTTTCCGTCACTGGGATGTGAGCCAGTGACACAGCATGGAGACAAAACAATGAATAATCTTCAGCTGTGATTGCCTCCAAAACTGGGAGGCTATGTTAAAGAGCATCTGTGCTTGCAGAGGATATATAGTGATCGTATCAAAGCTAAGGAGCAAAACTGGRCTGAGCACACGGACTGCAAAACGTGCCAGAGGAAGGTAGGTTGCATGACCTTAGAAAGCTGCAGATGCGCTTCTTTTTGAGTGTATATCCTACAAGAATTGGGTGCATTTCTTCTATGCAGCTAGGAAATCTGACTCTGCAGATATCAAATCAAGAGATGATTCTCTCATTTACATGTAAATAACATAGCCAAAAATAGAAGCAAAGCTGAGTTCCAACTGAGTTTTAGAACTATAATAGATGGAGCCCAAAAATTTTATAAAGAAACAGTAAAAAAAAAAGAACACTCTAGACACAACCTTTATCCCTCAATTTCCCAAAATAGAGAACTTAACCACTTTCAACTTCTTATTCATTTGAAAGCCTTTAAAAGATATACATCTTTAAGTGTTACCATTTTTTTTTAATAATGTGGAAATTGCCATCTGCCTAAACGAAAGAAACATGTATTAAAAACTCTGCACATAGCAAATGAAACTAGAATTGCACCTAGACTTTGCCCAGGGTTTGACAGTTTACAAAGGCTGGTCTCTTGAGATAGCTAAACACTTCAGTGCAGTTTTAGTTCAAAGCAGTATTTCTGGTGCAGTCTTGTTCCAATATTGCTGTGGTCTACCTGGAGGAATTTCGGAGAGATTAGCAAGGTGTTCATCTCTGATAAGTCCTAACTGTAATGAATACATGGTGTTTCTCAGAGGGTACAGGAGAAATCCAGGGCTTGGGCTCTGCTTCTCAAGTTGTGAGGTGGATTTGCTGAGGTCTCTAGGAGCTTCCTTCACTCTGCTGCGATGGGCTGTCCTTCAACCAGTTTCTGTCTGCAAACATCTATATGGTCCAGTTCCTACCAGCTGGGGCTTTTCCCTACCCATAAAGAGTGAAGAAACAGAAACTACATTATGTAAAACTGCATGTTCCTGGTGCAGTGAGAAAACCCAGCACTGCTGTTTAGTAGTTTCTCCCATGTAATACTTCAATATTTGTATTGTGGTAAATGGGGATTTTGTTATCAGAACAAATACTTTTTTAAAAATAATCACAGTTAAATAACTCAAAAAAATTGGTAGTTTAAGGTTGTTATGAACACCAGCTCAGCTACTCTGAGCTTCTTTTTGTGTTCCAAATAACCCTCTTGCTTAACTTCACAGAACTTCCTTCCTCTTAATACTAATATTTCCCTATTAGTAGCTTCATTTTGCTGAAGAAGCTTTGCTTTTATGTTCCAGATGTCTGCTTTGGAGCAGTATAAACTTGCTCGGGTTTACACAGCCCCAAGTTTCCACTTTGCTTACTGTCTCAGGTTTGCATCAATAGCAGTGGGAACAGATAGCCATGTAAATATTTAAAATATCACAGAACTACCTTTATCGCTTTTGCTATCCTTGATGTTATTTAAGGAATATTCTGGAATCTCTGCAAAGTATTTGTATTTGTAATTGAGCGTTTGAAAAGCCTAGGACATTCAAATCTTATAATGCCATTTAGATGAGTTTTTAACTTTGAAGACTCTCATGTCATGCAGGCATTTCAAGATATGCATTAAATGTAATACAACAGATACCTCTTTTACCTTTGTACATTATCTGTTAAATGCATCGACTAATCACCATTTCCTAATAAAACGACTTGACTTGGACACTCTGGTTATGCTTTCGTCACAGCAGCACAGCATCTTATTACCTCTCACTTTTGTGAACCTGCTCCCAGAATGTATTCAACATCCTAAGTATTTCCTGTATTTCCTCCAATATACACCTTTTTGAAGACTGACAGCTAAAAGGCTATTTATTTCCTCAGTATTCCTACACTCAGTTTTATGGTGATATAAAAAGCTGAGAGTATTGATTCTATGCTGAAATGTGCAACACATGTATGGGAGAGAAGCAAGAATTTTACTTTCAGAAAGACATCAAAGACTATTATTAAGTTAGTTTCAGCTTGAACTTCTGTATTTAAAACAAAGCAAACTCATTATGGTACAGATAGTCATAGACATCATGGGCTCTCTATTCTCTCTCTTTATTTAGGATTGTCCTCACAGCAAGCTGATGCATGATATGATGCTGTGTTTTTATCTTTTAAGTTAGTTTATTTTATGTGAATAGTGGTAACTGTCCTATGAGATCTGTAAAATAAATAGACATAATTTATCTAACATGGAATGACTTGCTTAATATTGTGAACTCCGCATTGTGGTAGCATAAGCACTAAACAAAATATAGAGGATCAATCAGATATGAATGGAAAAGAGAGTATGTGAACACAGCATGACATCATGTGCCTGCCATGTCTCATAAATAAAGAATAGTTGAGTTTAGACAAGTTTCGAGGGCTGTCTTTGAGCAAATCAAGTGACTAGAAAAAGATGGCAACAGACTCAACATTTTATTGCAGAAACTTCCACTTCCCTGTGTAATCTTCCTCTTAGCAGGAGAAAATAGAATAGTTCAATTCATTCTCTAATTCTCTCAGGAAACAATCTCTTTCTGTCATCCTATTACTTAATTATATTGATTATATCTGTAATAATTTAGCAAAATTACACTGTGCATGAGCAAACAGAGTATGTCCCTTCCTAATTTATTATATCCATTAAATAGACTTTCTTTGTATTAGCCTCAATAATCTAAGAAAGAAAATATTATGTTAATTATTCATAAACTAAAATATCTGTGCTATCAAAAATAATTAAACACTAAATGCAAACTCAATTGTAAAAGCCATCTAATTACGTTACTTTCTCTTAAAATTCCCTGTGCTGGTTTCCTCTTGGCTTTTATATCAAGTTAATATTTCTTGTTTCCCTCTAGAAACAGCCTATTAGCCAAGCAGGCAGGAGACCTAGCCTGTGTTATGGTTTACATTTATCAGAGCCCCTATGCTTTGCTTTTGAAAATGGTATTTGCTAGGGAATCCCTGTTCATTCAAAAAAAAAAAAAGGACCAGCTCCACCCACTCCATTTCTAGGACTGCTGATTTCACTGCTCAGTGTTTTGGGGCTTGAACAATGGTCATTAATTGAACTATCTTCATTTTACCAAGCATTGTTTCCCTCTTTATGCCTTTTTACATGCCTGTTCAGTCAGTAGTCTCCAAGAACTAGAATGCCAAGGAAAATCTGTTTTTCTTTGGGTCTCATGACTAATTACAGTTTTAAAATTAGTTTTTGTGGTACTAAATACAAAGCCAGAGCACTGCTCCCAGCTCTCCCTTCAGTCTGCCAAGATCTGGGGAGAAGAAGGAACATCCAAGGACCCTAAGAGTGCCTACCCATCCACCCCTATGCAGGAAAGACAGAGGCACTCTTCTTGCCTGCCACCATCTCAGTGCCCTCCTGCCACCTGGGAGCCTTCTGCTTTGGTTTTACTCACTCGACTGTGTTGGGAAAATGACACTGGCAAGTCCCCGTGGATTTGTGCCGACCGTAAAGCCACACAATGCCCTTCCTAACTGAAACAATACAGTTGCTCATTAGTCAACGCTGGTAAATTCAGCCCATGTCTAGGCAGCAGGCCCATTGCAAGAGACATTGCCTTTTGTAGGTCTTCACTGCTATGACGAAAGCACTTCCCAGTGTTGTTTAGGTAGATCATTAGATGATTTCAGCAAACTGATGTCACAATAGTTTTTAACGTCACCTGTTCCTTCTGAGATGTCCGTGTAATAGATAACAAGACGGTTTCAGAAGCCGTTGATACGAATGGGGTCAGATTCATGTTTTACCCTGGCTTATCCTGTGCAGCTTGGACCCCTTCAGAATGAAGAAGAGAATCGTAATTTTCCAGTAACTATTATTAAGATGTTTGCCTGGATTCTGTGCCAATGTTTCTTAGACACTGATCTTTTCCATATAAGCTTATACGCAGAGGGTGAAAGTTGGAGTTAACTACAGCATTTTAAGGAACAGTCATCACCATCTGCAGTAGAATTAATAATATTACTTCTGTTAATAATAATACAATTCGAGTGACCTGAAAGGTTAACCCGTTAACCACTGCTTTAATGGCCCCAGACAGATTAAAGGTAATATAGTTACACATAATACACGGAGAGCAGAGCTCACGAACCAGTACAAGTAAGTGGGGTGAGAGACTTTTTTGCAAACCAGTGACTGTGGAAGCACCTTCAGAGATCTGAGCCATCAGACATAACAGGCTCAATAGGAGTCCTTGGTGCAACATGTAAAAGGAGACAAGTGGTTTTTAAAGTGTGATCCAACTCCTGCTGGGACATTGTTTCTCCTTCTGGCACCCACATTTCCAAATGAAGTAGAAATGTCAAAACGAGGTCAAGAAGAACTACAAAAAGAACACAAGGAAAATCGCAAGATATGAATATTCAATCTACTTTTTTTTTTTTTTTTTAAGTTTAGAAATAAGTGGTTAAGTCTAAGTGCTTAGGTATATATTAGACCAGGGACCAGCTTTTCAGATATGATGTAGTAAGAGGTAGCAGTTGGAAAGCTGAATAAGCAAAGTGAATTTTTGGATCAGCTGCCTGATTTTCCTTGCAGTACCAGCTGCCACAGGGGCAGTGTCACAGTGGGGGACACACACTATCGCCATCACTTAGTGTTTCACTTAAATACCTAGAAATGACACACTTTTAGAGAAAAGTTAGAAGAAAAACAGGTCAGGACAGGAAAAGGGAAGAAAGTCCTTTCCAGTTGGGAGCCCTGTTGAAGGTAGTGCACCATGGCAGAGGGACTATCTGGGCTGTTTCAGAAAGAGTATAAAAGCTTTCTGTAAACCCAACAGTGAATGGTAATAATTTGACCCCTCATCAACCTGTGAAATTGAGTTTTATGGATCGTGTGGTCCCTTTGTAAAGCACATTGAAATAAAGTATACACTGCAGGACCACATAATGTGGAGTGCAACAGAAAACACTGCCTGCTGTGTAAATATCTGTGATTATATAGTGTGGTTTATAAATAAATTGAAAAAGGAAGAAAGAAAAAGAGCGGAACGGAGGTTTCTTTCAGAATCTGAGTGTGGGTGTTTCCAGGTCGCCTCCGGACGCGGCACCGCGGCAGGACGCCCCGCTCGGCGGAGGCTGCGTCCAGGCAGGGGCCGCTGCGTCCTGCTCCGTCCCGAGTCGTGAGTCAAAGCTCCGTGTGCTCGGTGGGCACGGTTCAAAAGCCGCCTAAGGAACGGAAGCCACGGGCGAGGGCTGCAGAAACCAGCACTTGTGCCTCCCGCAACGAGGCTGCGCTGCCAGCGCTGGTGCCGCTGGGCAGCTTGCAGTCCGCCGCGGGGRGCACAAGCCTTGCAGAGCTTCGTGCAGGGCTGCTAACAGTCCGGATTGCTCCCACTCACGAGACTTTCTTGGCCCTGTTTTGTGGCTATTGCTTCAGAAATAAATGATCCTTCTGCCATGCTAGAATGCCTATGGAGAACACAGCCTCCTATCACGTGTGTATATCTGTTTTGAACAAATTACTTTAAACTTAACCATTGCTTTTTGACAGACTACCTCCTGACTACCTCTTATCAGAAAGCCATGACGGAGAACAGTGAAGTATTACAGTGCTTAAAATTTGCTTCTTGAGAATCTTTATTGATAAAGGTCAATTCTATTGGAAATATGTAACTTAAAGAGAGAGAGAGAGAGAGAGAGAGGTGTAATTTGATAGAATTTTGGAACTGGAAACATTTTGTCATGCATAAAATTTAGAACATAGTCTGGCAGTTTCCCATGAATAAATCTTTCTTCAAATGTCTGCATGCCTGCTGTGTCCGCAAAAGTCAACATGCATGATCACAAAGTGAATACAAATTGTATTTCAGTGCGACTTTATTTAGGCAGTTTTCCCAAGTTCTGCATGATAATTTCCATATGTAATGCCAGCTTGGGCAGTTTTCAGGAATATTCACTACTGCTTTGGTCAAAGCAAAGGAGAAAAGTATTTCTGTGCACAGTGGAACTAATAAAATACAATTTCCAGGATCTCGCTCCTAACCATGTTCTCTTCAGACTAAAAGACTAAGATGGTAGCTCTTTTTTGTTTGTTTGGTTGGTTGGTTTTTTTGTTTGTTTATATTTTTGGTTTGATTTTGATTTTGTTTTTACAAAAAGTTTATGGAAGATAATATGTTTGAGAGTTCTGTCTCTTTGCCATACTGAAATGGAGCCAGTATCTTTCATTATTAAGATAGGCTGGCAGAAGATGTTTGTTCTCCTGCAAATGATGTGGTCATGAGACTTGTATCCTTAGAAAACTGGGCTATAAAAGGGAACTTACCTACAATAATCTGTTCTTTTCAGTAGAGGATCATCAAAGTCAGAGAAAAAAACAAAAATGCTTCTTTTTGTACCATTTGTAATGTCTTGTTCCTTCAGGAATTTTTTTTTTTCTTTGCACCAACAAACTGCACTAGATATTATTCTGCTATATGGCATGTGTATTTATAACTGTAGAAAAAAAATACATCCATTTATGCATGTTGTATTACATTTCCTAAGGGTGTGGCCACTTTTCCTGGGAATGCAGTACCAAAGATGAGATACTCCCCATAATGGAGAGGCATCAGTATCCAAGATTTTTTGTGAAATCCCTTAGTAATTGTTAGCTCAGAACCCAAAATCCAAATATCAGCTGCGGATTAAAACATTTAGTATAATAATGGAAAAGGAATATTCTGCAAAGGAGGCATTAATAGCCATTGCCTGCAGCCTAAAATTTATGGAGTCCTTTTCTTTCCGGGAACGTTTCTTATTGAAGTTACTGTCCAGGATGAATCTTCCTCATCTTATGTGCTCTGACAGGAGCAGAAAGCAGTGTGTGAAGGCAGCAGATTACAGATATTTTTCAGTTTTTATTAATCGCTGAACAAAGGGCAAAGCTTTTGCTGAATCTGGAATGAAACACAAGTCTCCTGAATATTACCACAAAAACCGGTGCCGCAAGGACGCTGGGCAGGGTGCGTGACAGCAGCTTGTGACCCTCCTGTGTGCAAAATGAAGAGCCAGTTTATTTGCTTGAATAGAAATAGCAAAGAGCACAAACACAGTGGGAATTAAAGCTCACTGAAATATGCATGTGGTTCATGGAAGTCTTAGTCCCTGTTGTCGCTGACACACATAGCGCTGCTGAATTAATGCACTAGTATGTGCAGGGCATGCAGTAAGTAATAAAGCTGGGGAAGAAGGGAGGGGATGCCCATGCCCAGTTTTGAACACATGCTCACACAGTCAACGATCTTCAAGATTACTAATGCAACCAACCACACTGGTGAAGAGTGAAGGCTCTGGGACACACGTCACTGCTCCCCTATGCCACAGGTTATTAAACGTGTGCACTAAAGCAATGTCCACCGCAACCAAAGGATGACACGCAGCRCAGTTAGGTGCATATAATAAATAGAAGGCATCATCACAGGAGATTTACAGAATATGTCTTTGTTCTCTGCTGGAGAGAAATACAAAATGAAGTCATAAAGGGAGTCTATGCTAAGCCGTGGTGTACTGACAAGGATTGCTTATACAGCACTTCGATCCCCAGGGATCCTCTTTAAGGCAGGCCAAGCAGAACACAAGGAAGAAGAGATATATATATATATATAAAGAAGTGCTTAAACCTTGGGGAAGTGTGAAAAGCTCCTCTATGGATGGATAGGTTTTAATTTGAGCAGCAGCTTTGCAAGATCAACAATGAAGAAGAAAGAAGTAATAAAAAAGTAAAGACACTTATAATGCTGTTTATCATGGAAAATGCAGGAGAAAAATGGGTATTATTTAGTGAAACAGAGGTCTACATTAATAAACAAAGCCGTTTAGGGAAATTTATCTTTCTTCAGACTGACTGACAAAATTGACAATTGCCAAAAATCCTCCCATTTGTCTTAGTCTATGACCTCGCCTGCTCTGACAGGCGTCACCGATGATTCCTCCTCCTTGCTTTTGCCATGGAAAAAGCAAAGCTCTGCATACAGAGGGGAGCAGCCCAGGGGCCAAGGTGCAAGTGCCCTGTGCTGCAGCAAGACTTCTCAGGCTCCATATCAACTACACAGTCAGCAATGTCCATTTTGCAGGATAACGAAACGGTGCAAAGTGATGATGCATGGGTGTCTGAGCTCGTGAATCAGAGGGAAAAATAAATGCTAACAGAAAAATGCCTGGAGGGCAAATATATCAGTCTCACCTCTGTGTTTTGATCAAATGTTTTATATTTGTAAAGAGCATTGGCAATAGTTGGAGATGAAGGAGAAGTAAAAGCATGTCACGAATAAAATGAACATTTCATGCACGACTTCCATCCCAAAGCACTCAGTCCTGTCGTACAGATTTGGGGGCTGAGCCTACAAGCTGTGCTGCAGATTTAGATTCTTTTTTCCGTGGCTGTGCACTACCTATAAAACAGACAGTGCTGCTTTGTGAGAAGGGACTCGCTTCCCTGCGGCAGCAAATTTGGATCGCTAATCCTTGCGGAGGGAAATGACAGAAGGAGAGCAGAGAGAATATTTGCTATCACAGCTTTTTGCAAACTGAAGGTCTGTCCCTCCCTTCTATAAATGAGGTCTGCTAAAGGTATCTGACCTAGTCCAAAATTAGTTTGCAGCTCAATTTTTTTCCTCTCTCAGTTCAGAAGTTGGCGTATGAAACAGCTGATGTAACAAGTTTCCAGCAGTGTATGCTCTTGAAATGTTAAGCATCTGAAGGCTTAGACTTACAATTTAGGCAATCAGCCACTCTTTCAAACTGATGAATGTTTACTCCCTTTCAGTAAAACCCTAATGATTTTTTAAACTATGAAATTACATATATTTCTTAGCTTCCCACTCACTACTCTTCACTACATCAGGACTAAAAGATGCTTTTGATGTAACTTTTTTTTTTTTTTTTTTTTTTTTTTTTAAATGAGGATGTTGGGCTCATTCCAAAGAGGAATCAGTTTTATCAGAGGACGTCAGAATCAGGGGACAGTACTTGGGTGAGCTGTAGGTTTCTACTGTTCTTCATCTGCTCCTGAACTATCCCATCACTGAAATGTCAGGGGAGAGGAAGGGGAAAGGGAAGGTCCATTGCCTTCAGCCAGCCCTGGGACAACTGGTCTGAACTAAGAGGGCAGGGAGAGCAAGAGGGCAAAACACGAATTAAGCAGAACCTGGGGGAAAAAAAAAAGAAAGAAAAAAAAAGAAAAAAAGAAAACAAAGAAAAAAAAAAAGAAAAAAGCAAGATAGCAAGCACCACTAAATGTGCAAGTGCAAATAAAACGTTATAAAGTGGTGATCCACCCCCAAAACGAATTAGAGGAGTAAAGCAGGGGAGGGAAGACATCCCTGCCATGAAGCCTGTGTCCCTTCTGTGCCAAGGGGTGTGTGAGACACTCACACCCCGGGGAAGAAAGAGGCAACTTCGTGTTTTCTGCTGCGCAGAGGTGACGCCAAAGGCTGCGCTCGCTGTGGTCAGGGCAGGGCAGAGGAGGACGAGGCCAGGGTTTTGCCTGCGTGCTACCCTGCTCACGCGGTGCATTTCTGTGGCCTTTCCTCCCACCGCTGATGCACCAAGGAGAGAGAAGTGGGAAAAAACACCACCCAATAAAATCCCAAACATACACACACATAGTATATATATGTATAAAGGCTAGTTCTGGCTGTGCTGAGCCCAAGAAGGTCTTCCTTGAAGTCTTAAAATCGGGTTTGTTTGAGCTACAGGATCAGGCTTCAGGCTTGTGCAAGCAACATCTCAGATTTGCCTTCAGTAATTGAATTTCATAAAACTCCATTCTAAGCTTGCATTTCATGAAAAAGAAATGAGTTTGTGGGGTTTGGGAGAGCAAACAAAAGGCTCATCAAGTTCAACACAGAGGTTTGAGTTCTTTGGGAAATTCTAACAGCACAGAAGTGGCACAGAAATGAAATCAAAAAAACACTTTGCAGGTGCAAGTGTACTCTCAAAATACTTTTCAGGAAATGCTGCAATTAATCATTTTGTTACTTTAAAGAAGCATATGACTATTTGCATTTTGACTTCCTATTTCAAATAAAATGTCAAATGAAGTGAAAAAAAGTGGAGTATGTATCTATTTGAGGCTGAAATTTCCTCTTCAAATCAGGAGTTGAAAAATTGGCTTTTTTTTTGCTTGGAAAAAAATATTTACAACATTTTTGAAAGTTGAAAATGTTTTAGCTGAAATCACTTTTTTCTATAAATTTTACCTTCAAAAACTCTTTTTTTTTTTGGTTAGCAGCACTTTCTAACTACTAATTGTGGTCTGTAGTGATGGATGGAGAGTTCTGACAGCTGAAGCTCCCACAGTCATCCAAATATTGAAAAGTCTAAACTGGTATCACCAGTGATCTACAGTTAATTTTATAGCAAATTGGAGTTAGAATTGCTTTTTTATTTTCTTTCATTTTTTTTCCCTCTCAAACAAATGTTTGAGACATACAAATTACCTGTAGAAAAATGCTGCTCTGGCCTGTACTGATTCCTGAAGTGTCCCTTAAAATTATTTGGTGGGGAGAAGTAGACCAGGACTATTCTGGGGATCATTAAGGACAGAAGTGCATATTCAGTTAAATACCAGCATCCAGGAGCGCTTCCAGAGAATAATTAGTCTAATGTTGTTTTGAGTCTTTGCTGATTCAGGATCTTCAGAACATAATTTCTGTGAATCCAATTTGATTAGAAATTTTCAAAATGAAATGTTCTGAATAATTCATAACACAATACCTTCATTCATTTTCTCCCCTGAAAATGTTGTATTTTCCTTTACTATAGAGTGCTCATGGACTTTCAACTCTCTCAAAGTATAAATTCCCGTCCCTAAATAGAGAGTTCCCTTTTTAGATATTAAAGGAACACAGAGAATTTTTTTGGACAGGTAATTATTTATTCAGTATGACCTCCTTTCCTTTTCTTAAATGATTTTTTTAACCAATCCTCAATTAATAAAACAGTACATTTGGAAACTATAAATCGAGAGCTTGCATTTTGTGAAAGTTTTGGGGAAAAAAATGCCACTTGAATAGAGCACGAAAATGCAGTTTGGGTTTTTTGGGGGGATTTTCTGTTTGTGGACTGACCTCAGTGATCGCGTGTGGTTGGTCCTGAGCCAAACTTCTCATTTTCTCCCCAAAGGTACATCAGAGGGACTTTCAGTTTTGGGTGGTTTTCTCGAGCCGCTTACATGGCAAGGGGCTCATGGAACATCTTAGTGTTGCCTATGCTGTTATGCACCCACAAGAAGAAAGAGGAGAAGAGGGAAGGGGAGGAGGAGAGAGAAGTCCCGCTGTGGTTTTGCACAAGCATATCTGTTATTTGCTATGCACAAATTTACCTCTCTAGAACACTTTGACCTTCAAATCTCCTGCTGTGTTACCATGAATCATCTTTACCCAATTATTTTGTCACTGCTCCAGGTGTTTGTTTGTTTTTCTCTCTCTTTTTTTTTAATCTTTTATTGCTTATTTTCTCCTATTAATCAGCCTGTGCCTTACTGTCAGTCTCCTTCACTTGCACAGTGCTGCTATTCGTTAAACTCTGTTCTGGCAGAATATTACAAGTTTTTATTGAACTACCGAGCTTCTGAGTGAATCTGAGTCTCAGGTTTAAATGCATGGAAATTGCCAGTCTATATATTATAATATTATAGTTTTGAGATTCTGTTTGTCCCGGACTTCATAATAGCACAAAGGCATTAAATATGGGACAATACAGTGACTTTGACATGATATATTCACACTTGAGACAGTTCCCATATTTATAAATCCGAGCTTAGATTACGAAGACAGCTTGTGATCTTCTAACACAGTGGGCAATCAGAATTCATCCTCAGATCCATCCTTAATAAATGAAAATTCAACGAATTCAGTTGCTCTGTATAAAACCTATTCACCTTCATAAAAGAACGTATTGAACCAATACCCTGGAGCCATTGATATGCAACACACTGCAAATATCTAACTTTTGAGGGTATTTTTATTGCACAGAGGACATAGGAGGTCTGCTCAAGGCCAGCTTATTTATTTTCCTGGAAACACCATCACTTTAGACAGCCACCAGGTGCCTCAGATATGAGGAGCATTGCTTTGGGAACAAAGTTGTGTTTCAGAGAATTATATAGGATTTGAAAGTGATGCTCTTCTCTGAAGCAACTGACCAAAATAGTATTTTTTACTATACCTTATCCCCGCTTAAATAACAGAGCTTGTATTTGCCTTGGGAAGCACTCAAAAGCTAGAGAAGCCGCCGAAGAGCTGACAGCAAAATAAAATATGATCACACCAGATTCATAGAGAAAGAAAAAAAAAAAAAAAAGAAAGAAAAAAAGGAAAGAACAAGTAGACAAGATAAAGAGACAAGAAAGGGGAAACAGACTTTATAAAGAATGTGGCCAGGACTCAACCAAAATCCATCGCACCTCTCAGACTATTTCTGCTGTGAATTATCTTCCTATGGCAGGAGCCATTTGACTGCCCATCATGAGATGCTGGCTGGGAGAGCTGACTACCCTCGTCTCCTCAGACAACACTCTGAGCAAAACCTAAGTGTGTGCTGAGATCGGCCACACAACAGCATCAAGCACATCTAAGTGACTTACAGGTTGAAAACTGAGGTGCTCAATTTTGCATTTATTTTGTGTGGGCAGCAATTGAGAAAATGTTTTATGAAATTAGATGTAGGATTAAGATGAGCAGGACAGTCATTATGTTTAAGACCTATTTTAAGTCCTTTTAAGAATCTCTTCCTGAAGAGAAATAGCTGTGTGACTTACATGTGAGGTAAGAAAAGGTTCTCAAAGAATACACTGTAACTTGGAGAAAGCAATAGAAGTAATGTGCTGGGCAGTACTGCAATGGAAGAAAACAAGAAACACTAAACACAGTTTAGACAAATATGAAAAATAAATCTCTCTGATACTTTCAATTTGCTTTTTATGAAATCTCATGCAAAATGTGTTTTAAGAAGTATGAAAAATCATTGAGTTCCTTCTAGCAGAATCTTTCACTCTTTTTTCTTTCCAAGTGTAAAAAGGTTCTTTTCATGCTGTTTTGATCCTGCCTCTTGTCTAAAGCCTGTCTGTTAGCAGGGCTTACTAACAGCAGTGACACAACTGGAAAAGTCTGCTTATGTCTAGTGTCCAGCAAATGCCTGCTTTATGTCTCTTCGCAAAATTCACAGTGTTTATTGTCTGCAGGTATGCTGATCCATTTTGAGGATGCTGAATATCCCAAACTGGCTTTAATGTAATAAAGTACATTCAAGAGTGCTGGTCTTTGCTATGGTTACCTCTTTGCTATCTACTTGATTTTCTACTTTTTTTAATATATTTTTTCTGCTGTAAGTTTCCTTATTTTCACTAGATCCTTCCCCTTCTTGCCCTTCTCCAACTTCCTTCATTTCTGATTTCTACTTTCACAAGTTCTGAAGAACCCAAGAACTTAGCTCTCTCAGCCCAGACCATTGTCTCTCTCTTGCCCTCATTATTTCATCCTGATTTTGTTCTGTACCCAAAAAAGAGAAAATTAAAATGTCAGTTCCACTCATGCTTCATGTACCTGTCCGAAAAGCAGTAATAATCTTAGGTTTATAGGAATAATTTCTAAAGCTTTCACCCCGATTCAGGTGGAACCGTGTCTTGCCTTTTTAAAAGGACCTGTCTGACCTGGTTACTTTTGGAAACCAGGAGATTCCTAAACAGGCACAACCCCTTCAGGCACAGCCACTAGTCTGGTCCATACTGGGAAGAGGGAGAAAGAAGTTTCTGTTTGCAAACATGCTCCAGTTCAGTTCATGCTTTTCATTACAGTGTGGTGTCCATTACGTTGCCGAGACAGAACGCTTTGCCACACCATGGGTTTCTCATGGGGGATACTGAGTTTGGTGTGGTAGTTTATGGACTGCAAGGCAGCTGCTTTCCTAGCATTTGCTCACGTATATCACCCAAGGATGCTAGTTCAGGATCTTAGAAGGTAGGGATGAATCTACAGGCCGACAGATAGAACACTGATGAGGGAGGAAAAGCTGCTGAAGTTCATAAGAGAGAAGCAGAAATGCCAGCTTGGAAATCGATTAACAGCGAATGTCTGTGCCAATAAAACTATACAGACTTCAGTAATTTCTGATCTTAAAAGACATAAATGAAATTAAAAATGGTGTCCCGGAGAGCAAGTCAGTGGTGTTGCTCTTTTCATTTTATTTTGATTGTTTTGCTGTCCCTTCATCAGAGCCAGTTCTTACCTTTATTTCTGGTGGTTTAGCTCTGTCTCGTTCTCTTCAGCTTTTTAAGATGCAAACAAATTGAGGTTCTGTGATCTGAAGCCTGCGTGGCAACACGCAAGTGGCTATCCCCTGTGTATCATAACTGTATGTTTAGAAATTACATCCTTGCTTGAAATATAATCAAGCCCATAAAAATAATTGCTAACTTCCTGCCTTACATCAATAGCATATGCTTCCTATTATGCACTCTACAAAAACGTTACAGTGTTTTGTACCCTCACCAGGATTTAATTTGTTATTTTAGTAATCAGTGAATTCCTATCACAGTCTTAGGATGCAGAGGCACCAGTACACTTGATAATTTGAGAGGAAGAATTCCAGCTTTCTAGGACATACGTATTAACAGAAACCCAATCCAGAGAACTGCCCATGCAAAGCTAACTACAGTGAAGCACAACCAGAATGACCACAATTCTCTACACTGTTCTGTTGAAACTGGTGCTAAAGGCAGTTGACTTGAGGAGAGCAATAAATAGGAGATGAGATTTACAGGCAAAAAAACAGCACTTGTAGAAGAAATGGAACATATTCACCTTCTCTGAGGAAGGGCACCAAAGGAAACATTTTGCTAGTTGTTCCTCAAATGTAAAAGGAAGCGCTGGATGAAGAAATCAGCAATTGGCAAAGATCAACCTTATCAGAGTAAGCAAAAATGAAGCAAGTTCTCAATATGAAGAATGAACTTTTAAATCAAAAGGAAATAGGAAACTGAAAACAATAGCTCGTTATTTAAAAATAAATCTTATCTTTTAAATAGGAGTGTACTGTCAGTATCTAAATATAATGGCAGGGTTATTTGGGTTTGGATATTACTGAAAACAAAAGGATTGTGAAAAAGCATACTCTTTAATTGCTACTGCATGGGTGTTTTTTATTTAAGACAGCAGGACATCAAACACTAAAAATATTACAGGAAAATTTCTTTCCTTATGTACAATAATTGGACTACAGCAACCCTAATGTCATCAGGGATCCCGATTTATAACTTGATTCTAACTTTTCTAACTTGATATTCTGTTAGCAAGATTTGTTTCATTTTAGCTCTTCACACCCATTTTGAGTATAAATGCATTTTTCTTGGCTTTTACATAAACTTATGACAAAGCACCTGGAACATTATTTCCATTAATTCAGTTTTCTATCGCATTTGAAACAAGAGAAATCAATATGACTTATTCCAGCCTTTGAAAATATTGATGATATTTAGTTCATGGTTGAGGCACATATGAATAAAAGGCATTACCACCCAATAACAAATTACTGTATAGATGAATTTAAAAAAATGTACTTTAAGGCAGCAGAACGTAGCAAGAAGACACAGGGAAGAGAGAAGCATTTATCTTCATGGCTCTGTCTCTGGCAGAACTGCTGTGTTAAATTTTACATTTTTGTGTCTAGCTGTTTCAGAAACACCTTTTTGGTTGCCACATTTTTCAGATGCATTTCAGAGGAATATATGCAAGTCCCACAGATCAGTGAATTAAAGATCTCCCCCGCTTCAACATGAAAATAGGTTTAACAGCCTGAACTTGAAATGTAAAACTATAACTTCCAAAGTACTTACAGCTACAAGTAACTCTCTTTTGGCAAGATTCAGCCATGTCTATCCATCAGATGGAGAAACTGCATTGCAAAACACTAGCTAATAAAAGTCATACAATGGAGCTCATTACTGAGAATTATCTACTCAGTTGTGTAAAGATCTTAGGTCAGTTCCCAGGTTTTATTGCTTAGTATAATTTCATGGGTCTAACCTCACATTTCTTAGGTTTTTTCCCTCACCTTCCATTTTCTACTTCATAACCATAAGTGTAGCTACAGAAATTTCACAACAGAATTACTTGTTACTATAAAAGCGTTTTCATTTTAGTATCAAGTCAGTTTATGAGTTGTACATGTAATTTTTCCCTCCACAAAAGTACGTATTTGCATGTGCATGAAACTACGTTATGTGTGCTGTACTCCATTTTGACACAGGTTTTCTATCACAGAATCCAATATCCAATCTAATATTAGGTTTCTTAGAGCTCTCTACTGTACCAGTTGCAAACTAGACATCAGAAGGTGTTGTACCTGTCCCAGTAGTGTTCAGGCACTTCATTTCCACCTTTTTTACCCTCTCCTTCCTCATTATGTATTAATTTGGTTGCACCATTGTTATCAAGGAACATTCCACTTTCCAAGACTTTCCAAGGAAAATAACTTCATGTATTGCACAGTTCTCTCAGTCTGCTTAAGTGTAGCTTCACAATGCAACGTTTGCTGTGGAATAGGAGGCTTGCGTTGAAAAAAAAGAAAAAAAAAAGAATAACCCAGACATGCAGTTCATGCGTCAAATTAAAAATATATCTTATTCATAGATGGACAGATGAAAAACTTCCTCTTCCATTTTAAGAAGAGCATAAGTGCCAGCATAGTCTCTTTGGCTGTAAAAGTCAGGATGATAGTGTTTAAATAATTAATGTGAGAGCCCAGTTGCTTTGTAAGTAGCAAACCTGCCATTTATAGTCTTAACAAAGAAAATCCATTGCTACTCTTTAATAATGGTGTGATTTTTGAAGAAAATTGCTTTTTTTTTTTATAATTGACAGCTGGAAGAAGTTGAGCCTACTTAAATGGGGCTCTCTGAGATAGAGGAATATATGAAATAAGTTCTGCACATTCTGGTAGAGTTGTGGCTTTTTATGTATGTATTTAGAAGGATTCATCTTTTTTGGCAGGTCACAAATAAATCAAGCCTGCCAGCAGGCAGGCTACATAAAATAGAGTGTAAGTGAGTATTTACAAGACATTTAAGGAACCCTTTAATTTAAATATGAAAAGCAGTGTATTTCAATGTTCCTTTACTGTTTTTTTTTGTTTTTTTTTTTTTTTTAACTGGTAAAGACCTTAATAAAACTAAGCATAAAACTAGAACTAAACATAAGGTTCCCAATAAATTGAATTTGCCATACTTTACTTGTCCAAGTGTAAACCTAAATAGAAAGAATATTATGTTTGTTAAAAGAAAGAGGAAACAATTAAACTCTTAGTATTTTTCCTTAAGTAATGAAAGTCTTCAGGTAGTCTTTAAAATAATATTGGCCATATTTAAGAATAAATATTTTTCCCAATCTGAAAATATTTTTTCAGAGGAAGAAAAGAGGTATTTTATTTGTCTAAAAAATGTCCACATAAATGCCAAAATCCTCCAAAATTCAGATATATTGTGCATTTGAGGTTTTATAATATATTTTATAATATATAGAATACTGCTGTATTTTTAATCATGAATTCTGAGCTCTTTATACTTACACTATTTTAAAAATAATATGTTAATACATCACTTACAATAAAAATAGTACTATATTTCAGAAAAAGGTAGTTCCAGGTGGTCTCAGCTGAGAACAATAAGCCAATTTTGTCTGTAAAGTGAATTGAATTTACATGTAATGAAAATAATTTTTTCCTCCTCTTTCATCCCTGAAATATATTGAAAGATCTGTTGCTGGTATTAACTCATTCACTCTTCTGTAACAAATTCCAGCGCAAACTTGCAAAACTCATTCCGCTCCTCTTTTAGTAGCTGCATCCTATTTGATTGCCTCCTTGACAGCTTGAATAAGGTCTTTTCTTTCACCTCAATATCTATTTCCTGCCACTTCGGGAAAAGTTAACGTGCGCGTTCTCTGTGGGCACTGATTTCAAGCTGTAGCAACCTGTCAGAGACTTCATTTGTTGACAAACTCGAAATCAAAACTGACACTGTCTGAGGACTGAGGCTTCCAACAGAAAAGAGAAAGGAGATGCTGAGATTCCTGCAGTTGCCTCTGGGGCACAGAGGGTCCTGGGAGGCTTCAGGGCTCCTCACCCCTTTCCCTCCAGAGCCTAATAACCTCCTACACTCGGGAGGATTTGGAGCTCAGTGTTGCCACTTGGTGGCCAAGAAAACAGCTAAGGACATCTGTAAAAGCTCTAAGAAATTCCACATCATAATGACAGGAAATCAAGGATTTGTTGTTTATTCCCACAGAGAACTGTATTTAATTAAAGGAAAGGAAGGAAAGAACTCAGGAAAGGCAACCATGGATACCAAATATCTAAACCTAAACTGCTGAACATGACTCTAAATAACAGCAAACATTCATTGCAATTTTCCCCAAAACTCTGGCTAAGCTGCAAACTGCAGTTTAGTCTACACAGACCTTTGGAGGATTTGATTCATTGCTGGCATTAATCACTATGCATAATCTCCCTGTAAGAGACAAGCAATGTTGAAATTAATAGAATTTGGCTCCCGTTTGTTTGACAAGGGGTACTCAAATATTTTCAGGACCTATGGCTGAGGGAAAGCAACGCAACCTCTCCATAGCCTGCAGCACCCTGCCCTGCCAGGTTCTCTGACTCAGCCTTCCTCAAGCACCATGCCATCCACATAATCTCCCCCTGGTCAGCAGCTGCTTCCCAAATTTCCCCTTTAGACCAGCCCAAGGAGCACAAAAGAAAGAAGTAGAAAAGTCTCCAGTGTCATCTGGAAGCCACCGCCTCCGGGATCCTTTTAGCTTCCCTAGCTTGAGCACTCGTGGCAAAGTCATTTAGAGTATGTCTGAAGAGTGCTCTAAAAGTCATGACCCCTTCTTACTTTTGTATTTCTTCATCTATAAATAAGCTGCATAGCCATTCGAGAGAACCTACTTTAGCACAGGAAGACCAAGCCCAGTCACTTATATCACACAGGCAGGCCATAGCTTTGTCTGGGGCAGAAAAGATGTCATATTTAAAAAAAAGGAAAAAAGATGTCTAAGTAAGGATTTTACACCCTTTTATTATTCCTTCATAAGAAAGATAAAAAGATTGCTTTTGCTCTCATTTTTTGAGAGAAAGATCAACAGCCAAGAACCTGTGATTTGCAAAAGCTTGTGGCAGAGTTGTGAGTGGCCACTACATCACAGAGCTGTAAAATGAAGATATTGCTGCTTTTTGCCTGCTATCCCCTAACTGTCTGCTTTGCTTAGTTTCTAAGCTCCTGGTGAGTTGTTATGTTTATAACAAAACACAACAGATCCTCAATTGTCATTAGGGCACCTTAATGTTAATGTTAATGCTAGAAACATCATGCAGATAAAGAATATAACAAAAATAGGCCAAAAATAGGCAGGGGAGGCCACAACCCCGGCACCTGTATATATATGTGCCATAGCAAGTCAGATCAGTGACATGCATCTGTTACGAATGATCAAACATCCTCTCTCTCAGACCAGAATTAAAATTTGCTCCTGCCCAACAAACGGTTCCCTTGAGCTAATGGTCTGCCAAGAACTCACGTCCTGCCCCCTGGCATCTTCAGGCAATAACTGTTGAATTATAGATAATTCATGTAGCTCATAGATCCAGGTTTGTAACAAGTCATTCAAAGCAAATCAACCCAGAATTATCCTCCCTTAGGGGAGGAAGTTAAACCAAACCAGGAGAAAATGCAGCCCAAAAACTGGCCACTCTCCTCACCACAATCATCTCCGATCCTCTGCCCTCAAAAGAATCTCTCCTCTCCCCAACAAAATCTTTAATAAAATAATCCCTCCCCAAAACATCACAAACATAAGTAAATAGTCCCAAGTTCATCCTTCTTTTTTCTTTTTTTCTTGACTAATAGCCCTAGTTCTCAAAAGACAAATAACTTTTCTTTAAATCAGGGCAGGCAAAAGTTGCCCCCTTGTGCATATGCATTGCAATACAGTCCTTAATTACATAATCAGAAACTCTTTTCCCCAAAGGACTAGCCTCATTCAGCATGCCAGATGGAGTATACTCAAGGAATGAACTGGGACTGCATAGTGATTTAAGATCTATGCACTTTATCACAAGGTTAAAAGGAAAAAAGGCTAAGAAAAAATCTCTGCAAAACTATTTGTGGCTCTGATATTATATTTTCAGGTGTCTAAAAAAGAATTTTAGAAAAGTACTTCTATATATTGCTATTCTTTATGTATTTCTCACTTTCCATTTCTCATTTTCTCATTTTCCATCTGATCAAATAGAGATTATGGTTCTGATCTATAGAATTTTAATTTCTTACAACATAACAACAAACAACATAGAAAATGTAAAATGCCTCCATACCCTGAGAAATCAGTTTTTAGCTATTTTAACTGAAGCTGACTTCCTATAATGAGTAACAGTTTAAGTGGCCCCTCAAGCCTCAGCAGCTTATCTGTAAAGTGGGCATAAACATTTCTTGTTGTTTTATGAAGCTCTCTGTATTTTTATTTATAAAGGTCTAAGCCACTTATCAGAGTGTCTTAGAGAAAAAACATTGTTCATGGACAAAATATTTGAACTAGGGGAAAAGACCTAAGCTCACACAAATAAACACATAAGAAGCACAAAACAGCACACTGAAAATCTGTTTATTAAATGAGTTTCTTCCCTCTGCAGTAAGCAAGCAAAGTTCTGGAGAAAAATCTACATATATTCTATAGTAATAGCAGCAGTGTTTATATAGAAGAGAATGAGTTACGGTTCCTTCACTCTGCTTTCCAGCTATGAAGCACTTGATCTCTAATTCTAACTATTTTGAACTTCTTTTTAGATCATGTGGACACATTTGCATACCAGCAGTGAGAGGAGAACAAATCAGAGAGCTTCTCTTTGACATGTTGTCCATGTAAATATAAACATTCACTTCTCAACTCAGAGATCTGCCCTCTTTTTGAAATGGCTTTAAGATCAAAGAAATGGTGTTGTAAAACACAGCATTGTTACTTAAAACAAATGTGAAAAAAGCAGAAAAGGGAAAAATTAATTTCTAACAAGGAACATGTCTCCAAACCATTGTTACTGATATCTATGACAAATGTACCTTTATTATCTATTCTATGTAAAGATTTATGTCCATCCTAAATACAGGCACATACCAAGAAAAACCTACTAGTAAATGAATTTCCATTTGAAGGTAACAAGAGAATCCAAATGAATGCCAAATATATTTTGCCTTAATACATAACATAGCAAAGAACAAGGTTAATGCCGCTTGTCTCTGAACTCTCAATATTGTACACAGGCATTAAATATGTAATTGCCATTTTTAAGTTGAATGAGCAATCCCTTTCTTGCTACACTAAAGTACTCAACTTGCTGAATTTCTGCTAGGACAGGCTCATGATCAAAATGGCTTTCAGGTTCTTTGTATACTGAAACTTATAATTTTAATGTCAGAACTCTGTGGTTTGGTGATTTTTTCTTAGGAATACTAAGAAGTGTAATTTATAGAAAAGCACAGGGTGCAGTGTCTCTCCACATACTTCCATAGCCAGGAAGAGGGTACTGCTCTGGCTTTCTCAGACATATCACCCTTCCAAGCTTGAATTCCACTCCTGTTATTTAGAGCAGTGCACGGTATCAGGTGAGTAGAGTTATTGGCTATAGGCTAAATTCAGTGTGAATTAGGCACATGACTACCTGCTTTATCATTTTTTTTAATCACTATCTACATTCATGTAGTTAGTATCTATGTGATAAGGATATTATAAATCTAATCTGTGAATAGCATTCATATTTGAGAGTTACACACTACTTGTAACTAAACTTCTCAATGAGATCCTTCTCAATTAGAGCTGCTAAAGTGGGAATTAACTACCTTGTAATGAGATATAAAACTGTCATGTCTAGATTGTCCTTTCACATCAAATCTAGTCTTGAAATGAAAATCTTATTATCTGCTGCTTCCATGAAGCTATATCTATGCAAAAAGAGTTTGGTTGTCCAGATGTATTCACCTTTGAAAAGTATCTGTTACAAACAAGAAAAAGCAATGACTTACATACTCATCTATTTGCACAGAGCTGAATTACTACATCTATGTCAGTCTGCCCCATTATTCCCAAGCAGTAATTTGGGTCAGAGTGCTTCATCTCTACCCACATGACAAGATCAGAGGCCCTCACTCATGTCTATGCTAAGAAACCACAGCGGGAACTCTTAAGTCACTCTTAAGAAGGCGAGATTAAGGCAGAGCCTGCAAGATTTGCAATAACTCTCACAAAACTTTTGTAGGTCTCCTCTCGCTGCCAGCTCCCCTGCATCTCCTTCATTTACCCAAGCAAATTTTTTAAGCTGTCTGCCATTGTGCTTCATTTCCTCACAAACCTCACTGGGCTGACACGGCACAGCAGACTGTCATCTACGAGGCAGGGGCAGTGAGCAGAGTTTTTGTTAAACACAACTTTTAGCTGTGTCTGTTGAGGATGAGAGATATACCTAATACATCTGCATCATAAAATACAAATAAATAAATAAATAAGTTGTTTTCCATATAGTGCTAACTAGTTAGAGCACATTTTAAGCCTACATCGACCATGTTTCAAGAAGTCCTAGGTACACAGGCTGATCCCTAATTTCAGGGTACAGAACGCTGCCTTCATATCCCAGTGGTAGGAGCTGATGCTACGTTCGGAACAGCGACTGGCTCAGCCGGGGCTCTTCCAGTCCAGAAGCAAGACACGCTGAACCCCATGGGACGTGCAGCACAGGAGTTTGGCACCGCAAAGCTAGTGTTGTTATGACCAAGATCTGTGGCACCACCTGAGATGCTTGGTGTAACACCACAGAAACCACAGGATCCAGCAGACAACCCACAGATGGGCCAGGACACATRCTGTTAAAAACAAAAGACACAACAAAAGGTGAAATGACAGCAGGGTCTCAGCAGAAGCGGTTTATGTGTACTTGCATTAAGCATGCTGGCTGCAGACACAGCACTGATGTGTATCAGCACTCCAGCAGCTGCCTCTTGTGATAAGCTAGCACCTGCTTCAAACACAGGACAACAGCTACAGCACATGGTGCACTGCCACCAGCACTGTGTACTGATTACAGCCTTTCTTTACCATCACAGTTACTGGGAAGTCAATTGGTCCTTAACTTCTGCCAGGTTAGTATGAATTGGCCTTTAGGCAGTGCTCTACAAACTGGCTCTGCCTTCTGTGTTGGCAGATGACCATGGTCCATCTCATGCTCTGCAGTTTATCTGAGGGAGAGCAAACCCATCCAGACCCATGGCTACACCAAGACTGCGCACTGCAACGACCAGACCCCATTCAGCCAACACTGATCTTGAGTATTGTCTTGGTGACCATGCCTATGGATAGGCGGAGTTTGTGTGTGTGTATTCCAGCAAAGTAATCTTCCTTTGTGAATTTATAACTGTTACTTTTCTCACTTAGCCCATCAAAAACCTTGCATCCATGTTCAACAGCTCCTTCACTCCCCCTTTGCAGGGGGACCCTGACTGACTATCAGGTTGTGCTCACTAGAATATGCATCAGTTTCCCAAACTGAAATCTTTCTTGGGTGCCAAGACCCTACCACCATCACTTCTGCAGCTAATGCTACCAGTTAGCCATAACAAGGGAAATATTTATTTATTTGCCCTCTTTGCTTCTGAAACATACTCCCAAGGGCATACATGACTTTGAGATGTTGCCAGCAATCCTCTGCAGGAGACTATCTGTTGGAAAGGACAGGCCTCCTCGCAAGTGCCTATTACACTTTGAAAAGAGGTAGATTTTTTGAAGATGTGGAGAGGGAGGGAAAAGGAATATGAAGATACGCAACTGCATACACTCCAGCCAAAGGCAACTAATTACCCACTTCATAAATCAACACGATCTAAGGCCAGTTATAAGTGGCATGTGTGTAATATATCATCTTTCCCTTACTGTCATGGCTGTCCAAAAGCTTGGGGCTTTCTGGTCCACATCTCCATTCAATTTCCTCACCTAAGTAATAAGTACCTGAAGGTGCTGGACCAGATGAACGTCCAGAGTTTTCTGCCAACCTTAATTATTTGTGATTCCATAAGCAAGGAAGAAAAGAGGCTTACTTACATCTCTAGGTCTTTGCACGTCCTGGTTTTACTGGAGGTATTTTTTTTGTTTGTTTTTTAAAGGGTGTTAGTATTTCAGTGCATAGTTCCGCCCGGACCATGACTAATCTGCCATGTGAATCTCTGGGACGTGTTGACATCCTGAAGGATGTGCTAAGGACATTGTGGGCATGAACAGCAATGGTCAAGATAGGTCAACCAGGTCAAGATATCTGTTGTCAACCCTTAATCAGTCAGCCCTGTTGGTCAAGAACAAAACATGCAGAGAGCATTGCTCATTATAAGAGAGCATGAACACTAGCCAAACTGAACTTGTGTGCTTGCTGGGAGGAAAGAGACAAAAGGTGATCCCAAATGTTTCAACAGGATGGAGCTCTAAAATTTTGTATTCAAAACAAGTCTTGTGTTTCAGCATAAGAAGCCCCGAGCAGAATAGCTTTCCTAGTGTCTGGTAATACCCCTTGCACTCAAAGCACTGTTGAGCTGACATAACAGTGACAACTGCAGTGGTACCTGAGTAGGTGGCCTGAATCATCAATCCTAGTTTTTCATTTTCTGGAAGAGCTGTGAGGTTAAAGTCTCCAACTTTGTAATAGAACTAAAATCAGTCTTTAAGTCCTGCACTTTTTAATCAGAATTTTGATTTTTTTTAAATTGTTTGAGATGGAAGACAGAACTGAATCTAATATCAAAATTTTTCATTTAATCTATATATATTCAGTATGCTACAAGCAATTTTGTTTGCAGCTTTATATGTTATCTAGCCATGCAAATGGGCAGCATCATGCCCACAGTATAATAAACTAAGGAAAATATCTTTATAGGTACTAAGGACAGATGTATCTACAATCATAACAACATAATTCATATTCAAATAGCAGAATAAAGAACAGTAGATTTTAATCAGTTTCTTTGCATATATCCTACTTTAGCTCTGATTTTCTTGAAACATACATCAAGTCAATTTACGGATTTTTTTCATAAGACAACAACTATAGCTGTCAGATAATCAATTAAAATTTTAATCAGGCAGTGCTATTTGCATCCGGAAGGCTAAAGGCCTCTTAGATAAAACTCTATGCTGCACACTGGAGCTAAGGTATCCAGGTCACACTAGCAGAGACCTTACAACATTGACACCAGAAGCAAACAAGCCCTGTCCTGCCCTGCCCCAGTTCTGCTATAAGAAGGAACAGAATCCGCCCCCATGCTGTCATGTCTTGGAAAAAAAAGTACATCTGCACCTGAGTTAACTATTCATATTTAATTTTAAGACATTATATATTTTCTATATGTTTCTGATGCTGCTGTAAAATCTAAGGTTCCAAACAAATAAAACAGCTATTCAGCAAGAACACATGGAAGTGGAAAATATGGTATCTAGCATTGTTTCCTTTCATGTGGGATACTGGAGGATGGAAAAAGGTTGTATCTCTTGTAGTTGTAAAGTTCAGAAAATGAATCAAATGGAAATAGGCGAGACCATGCTGAAGCCCCCAACCAGCAAGCTGCTGATAATCAGAAATTCTGACTGCCTCCTTCTGCCTCCTCTGAGCAAGGACTCTGCCCACAGGCAAATGTCAGCCTCTTAATTTTTTGGCAGATGAAAACTGCTGCAGCAAGACTCATCAAAGCAAGATGCCCAAGTGATGAAGGCCAAATGTTGCTGCAGCAGAATAAAAAGGAATACTAACTCTTCAGGAACTATTGCTGTCTGAAAAGGCACCCTGTGTGGCATGAAGCAAGGCATCACAAAGGTATTGGATCAAACCCAACAAGCTCATTTAGATAAGAAACAGAACACTGGGCCAGACCAAGCACAGAACTGATGTGGATTARCTGCTCTCAGTACTCAAGTTGGCTCGTTCCTAGTTTGGTTTCCTTGTATGGTCCATCATTTTCATRTCTTGAGGTACCATACAAAATAATATTTTATAAGCATTATTAATATTTCATAAGTATCAGAAAAGTTCCAAAGCTAAGCTATATCCTGCTTAAACATCCTTTGATTAGAGATGTTCAGGGCATTACTCTAGGGGTAGACCATATGCCTGTTACCTTGTGCTACTTACCACATGGTAAGAGGAGTGTACATGCACCCTACTCCATTTCAGTTTTCCTAATTAAAAAAATGACAGAGATAAGGATGAGAGCAATAGCAACAGCGTAGCTACACTGATATTATACACATTCTTTTTAATGCGTGCCCTCACATACTTTGTACAGTTTTGCTATTGCTTTCATTTTTGAACATTGCAATTCACATAGCGTGTAAATCAGATGGTTCATTTCCAGAAGAAAAGAATGAAAAGGACTGCAGAGCTACAACATAAGACTACCACCAGGAGGTGGATTGAGGGGGCTTTGAGACATGGCAGTGCTGCAAGAGAGCCAAACTCTTTCCAGCATTCACTAATGCTTAAGTGCAAGAGACTTAAAACTACTGAAAGATTATACAGATTAGACTTCAAGAGAAAATTGAATACCAACCTCCTAGAAGGGTTAAAATTGGAAGGAGATTTTTCTCAGCTTACCCAAAGAAACTTCATCCTTGAAAGAACAGAATCCAGAGAACATCACAACAATATATATTTGTAAGTTTGCTCTTCTTTGGAGCAAACAGCTGCTTGGTTTAACAGACGCTATCATGAACTGTTTTCTGTGTTTGGAATGATGAGGCATCTTTGGACTTTCCATCAGAATCAGTAACAGCAGCTGTAGCTGGTCTGAATCCCCCTAGTTGAGTATCTTCTCTTGGACAGTGGCCAAAGCAGGTTCAAGAGAGTAAGATTAGGACAAACATGATACAAGAGGCAATTGAGTTGGATATTTATTGAATTGACACTTTGCAAATCTTTGTGTGTGCATGCCTGTGTGCAGACACACAAAGACATATAAAAGGTAACCCTGTATTATTTCACTTCCCTATCTTTAGGGACTAGGCTTTCTTAAACCTAAAGTAATGAATGAGCCTGTTTCTATTAAACAGAATGAGACTATGAGGAGAAAGCTAATAAGAGCAAAATGCCTACCTCTGAAGTGGCAGATCCAGATGATCTTGGCCATAAACTTTGGATTTTTGACTTGTGACTTTGTCCGAGCCATATATTGTGCAAAGCACACTGCTGTTAGCATCTGCTACTCTGAGGGTTTTGTTGAATTGTCTACAAAACTACCACTTCCACCACACAATGGAAAGTGCATGGAAATACAGACTCAAAAGACACCATGATTAAGAAGATCCTTTGCATATGCCAATAAATCCCCATGCTGACAGCACCTTTAAGAAACCTTCTCATCTTACTGTGCATTATAATCAGAATGCTTCAAGACAGAAACTAAACAGATTGCAATTTCTTTGAGCTATTACAAATGGAAAGAAAAGAAATTCTGGCAAAAGTCAGATCAGAGCACACGGCTCTGGAGAAATCTGGGTCACTTTTCCAGCAGTTGAGTATTTAGGAACTTCTAACACCAGCATTAGCATGACAAGACGTTTGCAGCAAGCAGCAGCATATGCTAAGTCTAAGCAACTTAGCATCTCTCTTGAGAGCCAGGCATGTTTTCAGTCAGCACATTGATTAGAGTGCTTTCCTGGCTCTTTTCTGACCCCTGGAATTCCTACTCCCAAATCAGTTCATTATCAGTTAGATGCACCAAACTAATATGCTGGGATTTGGTCAGGAACTATATATTCCTGTACATGGTGTATTGAATTTCCATTTATGAAGGGAAAAATACAGAACTGCACAAACCTTAACAGATACTACCATGTCAAATGTGCCAGAGAAACTTTTGACTTGTAAAGTTTGTAGTAATCTTTTACCAGCAATTTTCCTGGAGTCTTCCAAGCATTTTAACCACAGTCAGTTTTCTCAACAGGAGCTGAACACAGTTCAGAGCAGACTTTCAGAAGTTAAGAACGTGAGGGGGATTACCCTGGCATACGACAAATTTTATGCCTGCGAAAAGGAATTGGTGCCAATTCAGTTTATGAATTAAATATAGTTTGGACAATGCCAAGAAAATCTGCAGCCCTGAAAGATGGGTCACTTTCAGGTATAACAAAGAACAAAACTGTCTCTGCTTAACACCAATTGGAGAACTTGCTTGAGGCTGCCTATCTTTGAAAAATAGATCCTTGTAATTTTGGAGGTATTAACACAAGTAGTACATATCTCAGAGGATTTTTCCCCCCTCCCCCACATATATCTTGCTTTAAAATTTAAATCTCTGTATTTTTTTCTCCAAGAAAATATCTAGATTTGCTTGCAGACAATTCATGAGCACCTGTATTTCTACTTTTTCCACGTGCAGAATAAACAGGTCAAGTATCCATTTCTAGCACACAATCGCTCCATGGGATGCAGTCAGCTTAAAACCTAAAAACATTCTATAGGATTGTAACAGCTAATTCTAGGAAGCTAGAAAGACAAGCTCTTTAATACAAGGGCTAGTATGTTCCATCTAGCTAGAAAAAAAAAATCTTAAGAAAGTCTATGCTTACCTTTCGTTTCAATGCTGGCAGTCATTCCTAGACAGGAACAGCTTGCTTTCCCTTCTATTATACAACCTTTTTGTTGCTCGCTCACTCTCACCTGGAGTCTAAGCCACAGCTATTCTTGACAATGTATCTCAATTCCTCAGCTAAACCTGAGAATGAGTTGCCCTCTTCTTTGTTTATAAAAAACAGGAGGAAATACAAATATAGTCTTGGGTTTATTGCAAAGGTAATACACTTCCCAGCAGAGTGAAGCACAAGGGGAAAACGTAGATGAGTGTCACCTTGGGAGGCTGCTTTGGTATCAGCTGAATTCAAGAGAACTTTGGATCTCAGTTCTGTTTTTACTAGAGCAAGTAAGTACGTTTTAGTAAACCCATGGGGTAACCACTGGTATTAAGTAGCTGATATAGGGTTAAAAATGCCTTTATAGCAGACTATCTGTCATTGTAGAAATGGCTTCAGAGAAAAATAAGCATTTCTTCTCCGGTCACAAAGAGCAAGTGAGGACTAAACACTGGTGATAGCTAGAAAAACATAACTGCTGGATAGCAATTGCATTAAGATAAATCTTAATCATACAGTTCACATTAACAGCTGCTTCTGATGTTACTTTTTTCATTTTAGAGTGAGGCAGAAGTGTATTATTTGTTCTATATTTTAAAACAAGAGTAAAGCTGTTTACATGAGGGCATGGGCTTTACACTGACCACAGGACTGAACATTGACAGAGTGTGGCAAACACCAGTAGCGCTCTGGAGTCAGTAGAGCAAAACCTACCACTTGAAGATGGCCCTCTGTACGTAGTTGACTTTATGGCTGGAACCAGTTAATTTAATAGCAGAGACGAGCTGCATTACTGTAAAAAGATCATATCAGTCATATCCTTAACATCTATAAAGTATGATACTAAATGCTAAGAACATTGTAAACATTTTTATTTGTACACTTAGTTTCCATACAACATGTTAATTTAGTTGTTTTTTAAAAAAAATCTTAACACAAGAGGCAGTAGTCTGGCTTTTTGTTTGTGAAGAGTAAAGCATCTCCTCAACTAATCAAGTTTCAGCAACACTGAGGCGTACACAGAGGCTCTGCTACTTAGGTTTACTTACAATTTTACATCGGCAAAAAGTTAGTTAACATTCTAGGTTACCGTAGAAAAAAAGTGTATACCACACCTATGGCATACAAGATTTAGAACAAGCAAAAAATACCCTGTTTTAAAGTAATCTCACTTTCAAATAGGTTTTGATTTTAGTGCACATTTCTTCCTTATGCTTTATATTTAGAATTCTATACATATATACAAAAAGGTACAACAAATTGGTACAGTGTTTACTGCAACAAATCAAGGATGACATAATATATACAACTTAAACTATGCCCTAAACTTCCATACCCTCTTGTTATTTGGTTCTTATTCCTCCTATGAAGTAGTCTCTTCTCTGGTGTCATGATTAAGTTCTTTCACTGAAAGGCACGTACTTATCTGTAACAGAAGAAACATATGCAATAATCTGAAATGCCTTGTTACAAATGAAACTTCTGCAAACACTTTTAAAGACCAAAGTTTAAAACAAAAAAAAAAAAGGTGTAACATTTTATTGTTCATTCAAGTCACTGTGTAAAATCATAGTTAGGATTTCTCATGAAACTCTGAAACAGTAACAAAGCTGGAAGTAATAAACCATATAAGCACAATACACTGGATACTGTTAAACTGGTTTTAAGAAAGATGCCAGCATCTCTGCCCAACCTTGTAAAGAGTCATACAGACTTCACAACTACCTCTAAGTTAGCCTATAGAAATCTCTAACACAGACAGCACTGTACAGTTATGACCTTAAATAAATATGTTGGTCTAGTCAGGAAAAGTGAAAGCAGAGTAGATATTACTGCAGTATATATACAGGTCATAGAGAAAAGAAAAGACAATCATTAGTAGATAAAATAATACTTATCCAATCTGTTATAACAAATGCATATAAATTGACCAGAACACATGGATTAGAAGTCTAATTTTCTGTGACTGCTGGTTAGTTTTTGAAATGTCTTCCATTATGAGTAATGAGGGCAAACAACTTATGAACTCAACAAGCTCATTCTTGACAGTTGTTAAGCAAAATTGCAACCCTGGTTGCCTATGACAGCAAGGGACAGAACTCAATAACCAAGGGCCCTCTTGCTATTTCTCTGATTAGCTGCTCTAAGCCTGAGTACATACTTAATGCTACCTTTAAAAAAGCTTTGATTCTTTGCAAACATCAGGACAAAGCTTAATGGCATCTACTGAGAATATCCAAGCATCATTATCATCAAGTTGTCCTCAGCACGTCTGAGTCCTTATGCATTCCGAACTCCCTTTGGTCATTCTGCCTGGGCAATAATACGAAGACAGCTTTAATGAGGTTTAATGCAGATGGCTAAAAGGATGAATTTGCAAAAGGTTTAGTTACCATAAGGGGAAGAAATTAACAGGGGGAAAAATACACATCCAATTAGGATTTTTTCAAGCTTCTCTTTCCAAGTCCTCACTGTATAGAGTTTTGGACAGCATTTTAGCCTGTTCACTCTGATGTCAGTGGGAACAATTGACACTGACCAGCACCATTTTTCTCATACAGAAACACACTGTACAAAAATTAATATAAAAATTAATTGTAATTAAAATTACAAATTACAATTAAAATTACATTAAAATTAATTGTAATTTAAAAAATTAACTGTATAAAAATTAATTTAATTTTTATATAAATATAAAAATTATTTTGGAAAATTGAGAGCATCTTGCTACACAGGAGAACATAGCAAGCTCTCAGTAATACACAGCCAAGTGCATTGTTTATTTCTTATTTATTAAACATAACAGGAAGCACTTACTTTATCAAGCTCCTACTTCCAAAATAATGATTTTGATCACCTAAGCACTTTTTGAGCTATCCTGAAACAGTAACATTTTATTTCTCCATCATTATGGCAATTCTCTTTTGGAGATCTTCTGTTTTGTTTTGTCAGCTTTCCTCAACAAGTTAACAGGAACATTTCCTGAAAGCAAGCGTGGTTAGTTAGGTATTCTGACACAATTCCCAATCTTGCAGAGTTTGGGTCAGAAGGTAACATAACCAGCACATCTCCAAGACAACACATAAGAGCTTGGGCTCTTTATGTATTTACTCCAGCGTGTAACATGCTCAAGCATATTCCACTCCCCCTCCCACAGTTTTTCAGGGCTATGACTCACACCAACACATCAAGTTTGGCTCCAGCAGCTGAAATATATACATATATTTGTTTTCTAAAAGACAATATGTTTAGAAGCTCTTTCAGCAAGCAGATAGTGTTGCTTTTTTACACATTTCCCTTTTATTCCACTTTTTTCTATTAACACAAATGCTTGATTTATCTGACTGCAGCTGTATCAGATAAATCAAACACTGCTAATATATCTGAACTGCTTATACTATATGGCATCCTAGTGGACTATTTTTGGACAAGATTGGATCAATAATATTTTTTTCAAACATCTTCATATTCCTTGCTATAGCTAAACTAAGTAATGACTCCCTGCAGTATTTAAAGTGAGCCTGCATATTTTGAAAACAAGACAGTTTTTTCAAGCTATAATATATCGCAAAATGAAAATTTTTTAAGATATCAAAACTGAGGTAATGTGAAGTTCAAAGTCTGCCATCACTGAAAATAATGCAGGCAAAATCTGCACTAGAACAAAAATATGGTAAATCATAAGATGACCTCTGAGATATGCATCAGCTTCTAGTCACCTCATTGAGAATTAGTTTCCAAGATACATTTGAAGGGAAAATGAAATATTTTCTGCTCCCTTGATAAACAGAATAGTTAAGAACTTCAGTGCAGTCCTGTTTGTAGTTTAGAAGTTGCCAGGTTTGTTTCGTTCAGTTTTGTATTCTAGAACTTTTTTAGTTTAGACAGTGAATGATATGTGTGTGTGTGTACACACACATATATATATTTTATATATATATGTATACACCAGCATCACCCTGGACATGTTTTGTGCAACAAAATGGGAAAAATAAAATAAAAAATACATCTAGTCTAAACTATGCTTCCATCGTTGCTTCCATTTCTAGCTTATTCATCGCATCCAGGACAAGAATGAAATACTCAAGGAACTAAAGTACATAAAGTAGACAAAAACAGTCTGTCTGTTCAGATAGGCAGAACAGTAAAGCTAAAGCTTTACATGCTTTAGCTACATCACAGATTGTGATATGACTATAGCACATGGCTATAATTGCTTTATAGCCAGGAGGCTATTGACGGAAGGACATGAATGGGGAGGAGAAGGGAAGGAGGGGAAATTCTTTTCTTTCCACCACAAATGACACATCATTTATCACATTATCTATCTCTAATGCCAAACATCCATCTTAGATACTTCTACAATGTATTATTTCCATTAAAAGTAAATTTTCGCCCTCTCAAATATAAATGTTCAGAAATATAAGAGAAAACACATGTAGCAAGAAATCTGCTCTTCTGAGAATCTCTAATTTTCTTTTGGTGACTTTTCCCTACAGCGTCTCCTCCCGCTTCTAAATTTGAAGAAGTTAAAAGACACAGATGCAATGACCAACTGTTAGGTGCGTTTCTGGTAGTCAAGCATGAAAAAGCACAAGACTGTTTATCTTAACATACAATATGCTTCAAGCTATGGATTTTAAATTTATCCACAAAATGTGAGTTGAGCTTAAATAGTAACCTAAGATTAAAGATGTTGAAGTAGGGCACATGTTATCATGCCAGCATCTGAAAGCTTACATAACCCTCTCGAACCTCTGGAAGAGGTAAACTAAAGGTCATAACCAAAATACCTACATAAATACAGGAGATAGATTGCTGTTCTTGTTATACATCCAGTATGTCTTCTACTACAGTATAGATAGATATACAGACCCAGCTATTTAATTTACTAATGGTATTCTTTAGATAAACACTGCGCAACAGSAACAAATTGATCCTTGAAGCTTAATATCACAAATAAGCCTGTTTCGCCTCCAGATAAGCACACAAGAGTATCAAGAAGCTTTTATAACATGAAAACAATACTGATGAGTTAAATTTTAATGAGGACAAATTATGTTACCGTGTTCATTCATAGGATATAATCATAGAATTACAGAATGCTTAAGGTTGGAAGAGACCTCTAGGGATCATCTAGTCCAACCCCCCTGCACACACAGGGTCTCCTAGAGCATGGGGCACAGGGTGGTGTCCAAGCGGGTTTTGAAGATCTCCAGAGAAGGAGACTCCGCCACCTCTCTGGGCAGCCTGTTCCAAGGCTCTGTTACCATCACTGGTAAGAAATTCTTTCTCAGGTTCCTGTGGAACTTTTGGTGTGTCAATCTGTGGCCATTTCCTCTAGTCTTATCGCTGGCTACCACTGAGAAGAGGTCAGCACCATCCTCCTCACTCCATCCCTTGAGGTACTTATACACACTGATCAGGTCCCCTCTCAGCCTTCTCCAGGATGAACAGGCCCAGCTCTCTCAGCCTTTGCGCATAGGGCAGATGTTCCAGGCCCTTAATCATCTTCGTAGCCCTGCACTGGACTCTCTATAGCAGCTCCATGTCCCTCTTGCACTGGGGAGCCCAGAACTGCACACAGTACTCGAGGTGCAGTCTCACCAGGGCTGAGTAGAGGGGCAGAATCACCTCCCTCAACCTGCTGGAGATGCTATTCTTAATGCACCCCAGGATCCCGTTGGCCGCCTTGGCCATGAGGGCACACKGCTGCCTCATGGTCAACTTGTCATCCACTATGACGCCCAGGTCCCTCTCTGCAGGGCTGCCCTCCAGAAGCTCGGTCCCCAGCCTGTACGTGTGTCTAGAGTTATTCCTGCCCAGGTGCAGGACCCTGCACTTGCCCTTGTTGAACTTCATGAGGTTACTCGCTGCCCAGTTGTCCAGTGTGTCCAGGTCCCTCTGGATGGCAGCGCAGCCCTCAGGGCTATCAGCTATTCCTCCCAGTTTGGTATCATCAGCAAACTTGCTGAGGGAGCACTCCATCCCTTCATCCAGGTCATTAATAAGTTGAACAGGACCGGACTGAGGACTGACCCCTGGGGGACACCACTAACCACAGGCCTCTAGCTCAACTCGGCACCACTGATCACCACTCTCCAGGCTCTGCCATCCAGCCAACTCCTAATCCACCTCACTGTCCACTCATCTAATCCACACTTCTGGAGCTTGCCCAGGAGGATGCTGTGAGGGACGGTCTCAAAAGCCTTGCTGAAATCCAGATAGATGACATCCACCGCTCTGCCCTCATCTATCCAGCTAGTAATAAGTTTCTTGATAACCCTGTAACTATGCATTTAAGAGGATGCACCATATTAACTGGTCATAAAATACATTAAAGTTTACGTATGTTTAAAAGACATCAAGGGAATTCCTGGATATGCCACAGCATTTACCTATTGCATGATTTTATCATTTATATTAGAACAATATTATCGCCAAAAGGCATCCATAAATGCCACAGGACTCTCCAATATGCAGAAGTTACGATATAACAGCTATCTTCTTTTAATGTGTAGGGTTAGAGACTCAGGAAAAAGTAACTATGGACATAAATACTCATAAATTTGAGAAAGTACACAGGGAAAAAAAAACCAAAAAAAACCATTTAAAATGTTCCCTCAATGGAGACAAATAAGACTGACTTTCATCTCAAGTTCCACAATGGCCATTCAATATCAGCTTTTGGATAACCAGCAGAACAGTCTGCCTTTTGACTCCATTATTTCTAATTCATTTGGGGCACCATGCACTGCACTTGCTGTATTGTTTCTTTCAGAAAAATTACTACTCATTTCACAGTAAGAAGTGTTGAATCACTTACCAACTGGGACCAAAGAATTAAAATTAATCACTGTATCTCTTCGAACTCTGCTGTGTCTATCTGTGCAGCCTAACGGTGTCACTCAATCAAGAAATCTTATTTTTATTAATTTTGAAATGCAATTCCAAAGCCCACAGGGGCTGACAAGGGTTAAAAAGCATCTTGTCTCAATTCAAAGCTTTAGAGCAGAAGAAAATTCAGAACTTAAAAAGAAAGATGCATTTAAACTTGGCGGCTTATCGACAAGAATTTTTTCTTGTATCTACATAGTTTCAGAGCATGATAAAAAATAAAAACACAAAACAAAAAGCACACTTCTTTGTGTAGCAATAGCAAAGCCAAAACTTAGTGCATAATCATTATTAACTGCTGATTATTTTAGCAAAGAAAAGCAGAACAAGGTTCTGGAACTAGTAGGAGAGAACAGATAAAAACTGAGGAGATATAAGAAACATAGAAGTTAGCAGTGAACTTCAAGACAAGCTCCAGTAACGACACTGTATTTAGAAACAAAAAATCCTACTTGCCATTTCTCTAGGATTCAGATGCTGAAGAAAAAAAGGTATTCTTTAGTAAAAAGAGTAACTGAAGAACTAAGTCTATCTTTTTGCCCACTAAACTCTTGACTATTTAAAATCCAAGGGATGTAAACAGCCCTTCTCCAACTACATGCATATAGGGAGATTTCTCAGCGAAACTGATCCTCATCCACACTCCTTCACTTCGGTTACTAGAAGTTTATTTAGCATCTATACACAAACCTTCGAGGATGATTTGCATCAAATAGTGTTGTATCATCCTCTTCATCATCTTGTTCTAATGGAGTCAGCTCCATGTTCTCTATGTTTGTATCCAAAACTCCRTATCTTCGTGTTTTTCTGCTTCGTCTTCTGAGTCTGAAACATATTGAGACGTTTAAGTTCTACAAATTCTCAGTTACTTTCTACTCTAATAATGTAAGAAATTTTTTCTAAAAACACAAATACATTGATACATATCATCTTTTTTTTTTTTTTTTAATAAAACATGGTATGCAAAATGGTGTGCCCTGAGTGAAATTTAGAGATCAAGAATTTAAGAGAAATGACAGAGGTCAACAAGGATGCCACCTGCAAATGTATACAGTGAATACAAAATGACTATATAGGCCCTTGCCAGATAAACACAATTGCCAGATAAGCAAATGCATAGGGTCTACTTCCTGGAAATCCCAGAGAATGAGGAAAAGTATTTTCTTCTATATATGTTTTATGCTTCTCTATGAAAGAAAATGTAAATCAGACACAGAAATGAATAGAGAGGCAACAAGCCACTGCTGCAATCATGTTTCAACTTGATACTTAGAGAGAAGGCTTCACAAGTGATAATAAAGTTTCATTACTTATAATTGAGTCAAATCATCCATACAGTAAATAAAAATAGCAGCAACATCTGCAACACTGAATTTGCAAATCCTAAACATCTCTTTTATAGAGAAACGGATAATAAATATCCTGTATTAACAGCACTTCTTTATCTATGAATGTATTCTAATACCGTGTGTCAACCTATTTAAAAGTCTGACCTGAAGCATGACACAGAATAAATCCCTACCACGAAAATATACACTCACTGCTGACAGGATAAGCGTCTTCCAACACAAGTCATGTTGAAGAAAAATCTAGTAACATCTGGCAGATACTCAGTGTCCATCATGGTCACTGCTATTGTAATCAAGAAACCAACAAGTTGCATATCTATTTCTTGGCTATTTACACCACCATACCCAACCTCATGTCCTCATTTGTAGGAAGACTTTTCCATCCTTTGGAGAAAGAACAAACTTGCAGAGTCCTTATAACTGGCGTAGATGTGATTTATGTTTTTAAGATTAACATGCAATGCTCTTCACAGAGTTTTACTGCATCTGATTTACTTAGTATATTCTGTAGCATCTTCATTTGGGCTATGATCCCACCAAAGCTCCACTCACACTGAGCAGATCCATCTAGCTTTGCAGAACTGCTTCTATATGCAACTAATACACACTGCTTGAGTCTTTGTGGATCAGGAACTCAGATAATCAATACGGTATCCAAAGGCATCTGTTCTACAGAAAGCCTAGTAGAGTTGCTTAAATCTTGTGTATACTTAGAAAATAGCAGCTATATGAAAGTTATTAGACTGGAAAAAAATAGAAGTTGTTTAACTACAGATATGAAAAAAATGAAGTTAAAAGGATAAGAGAGATGCTTATAACAGACTCACATCTAAATAGGGTGTAGCCTTTATAGGGAAAGGGGTGAGTACAGTTCCAAAAAAAGACCACAGGCAGAAATTTCAAAATCCTCTCTCATCTTAGGCAGTTAGACGTTAACTTAGATCCCAAAGTTTCCTGTAAAATAATGTATTATCAATTATATAATCATTAGATTTATGAATGTGCATTAATGCATCAAGTTCAAACCTCTAATGAAAATGTCTATGTCTGAAAAACAGTGGTAGGAGAATCATTAAAAACAAAATGTAAGAGGATAAGACAGATTTAAGTCAAGGAAATTTCAGTTTCAAAGACTTTTCCAAGAACTGACTTTTCGGTATCAATACACCAATCTATCTCTTGAAAATAGGGAATTTTCGTGTCAAAAACTATTTCAGGTAGAAAAGGCAAAATTTGCTCCAGTCAGAATGCAGTTTAGAAGGATTCTTATCCCAGTCTGACACTAAGTAAAAGGGGCCACAGGTTTATGGAAACTATGAATAAGAGGAATGTAGGCACAGCCTGAAATAATCTACTCCCTCTCTAGATTATACCAGAGAGAAGAACACTGAAAGCACTAGAGAAAACCTAGGCAAGCAAAAAGAGGATGGATAAAGTCATACATTTTGCATTGTTAAATAGGTCTTACTCTAGGAGGATTACCAACAGTGCCTTTCCTTAAAAGGCCAGACAAGTGGAATAGTACTGTTCTAAGAGAATTAAATTGTGCAAATAAAAGATTTGCCAGGAAACATAAAATACATGTGGAATGTCARTAACAATTACATACATGACATTGACATATGACATATTCACTGACAATAGTCAGTGAAGTTTTGCATAGTCGTATCAATGCTAAAGCCCACCTCTCCCTAAAAAGTGTCATCACCTAACAATATCTTCCTGTAGCCATTTTCACTTACACAGGAGAACCCTGCCCAACTTGTCTAGGTGCAAGGACACGGAGCAAATAATGGAGACTTCAAACAAAATCTTGCTAAGGGAATTACAGCTTTCCAGTCACTTCAACATAAACATAAATATTATTTGTTATTCAAGGTATGCTTTCAGAAAAGTTAAACACTTAACATTTTTGATCAATACTTCTAAAGAGAGACTACTCTCATACAGAAGGATAACTTTCGATAAATGCTTTTAGTTTGACAAATCTATCATTTAAGAGATTGGTAACAGTCTGTGAGAGAGCACCACAGTTTATCTATCCCAGACACAACTCACTGTAATGAAATTTCTACAGTGAAGTTTTTTCACTCCATGTGCTACAAAATAGCTAATTCACATATCCTCTTGATGCATAATTTTAATTGGTTCATCCTGAACCATGAACTATGTCAATGTCAAGGAAAACCTTTTGATATTTTGGTAAGTTAACTAAATCTTTCTTCTGTGCAAGGCAATCATCACAAGTACAGGTCTTACATCCAACAACAACAACAACAGCAACAATAAAAAAAAAAAAACCACCAATCACCCTCTAAGATGCATTATAAATAAGTTACAAACAACTAAACCTAAAATAATTAAGTTGTAACCATGACACATAATTCATACTGAAACTTTGGATGTCTTATCATGACAAATTAAGTAATATACTAAAACAATTCTCTATGAAGTAAAAAGAGAAAAAAAGCCATTTGATTTCATTTTCTATACTTGTGCTTTCCCATCACCTCAAAAAGATGGAAGAACTAAGGGCATATGCTTGCTCCTACACAAATAAGGAAAAAGGCAAGTGATGTGCAATAGAAAAACAAGCAATGGCAATAACAAGAAAAATAGTTTACTTTCAAAAAACATAAAACTGCAAGTTTGGGAGAGTTTCTTTTTTAGAGGAGAAAAGTGTTCTTTTTTTCCCTTCTCAATGTCACACAAGAGACACAAAAGAGGAAAACAAATATTTGATAGTTTTTTCCAACAGCCTTCACCTTGACTAAGTAATCTTCTTGAATATAATTTACAAAGACTCAAGGTTAAACCCAAAACATCTCTTAAAAAAAGCTCTCTGGGCACCCACAAAGCTTTGTGATAGGCACTGCTGCATATTGCTTTTGAAGTGCTTAAGTCAAGCACTTTCAACCAGGAAAATCTTACAAAATGTAGCTCTAAGGATCAAACCCAGAATGGATGGGCACCCAGGTGAGAGAGATTTTGTACATTATTAAGCAAAATAAATCATGCATACACTTAAAACTAAACATGTGAATGCTTGAAGCACCAGGACTTTACCTGTTAATCCTGTAAACTGTTAAACAGCTTATTTATCATTCATAACCTTAAGAGGGCACCTCAAATGGAATGGATGCTTTAGCACCATTCTCTTCATAACTAGAAAAACGATTTTGAGTTTCTAGTGCTATAGACGGCTCCTTCAGAGGGTTTATTTGAAAGGGCTTCAAAAAGTTGAATTAAAAGCATATTTAAAAAAAATCATGAGTAAATTAACACAATTCTGAAGAGAGTTACATTTGTTTGAAGAAACAGCCCAATAACTGATTAAGTTCACAGTAGCTCAAGAGCAGAGTTACTCCACATTTCAACAGCACTTAGTTTTCACATTGTCTGAAGTCTAAACTTCTGCATTCTCACACATGGTGTTAAATCGTATTGCTTATATCATGGCAAAATAGACCCTAGGCATGTTTAGGATTCTGCTTACCAGAATCAGTGTGATGGAATTATGTTGCTTCTGCTCTCAGACAGTAGAGTTTTACACAACTATAGCACTTATTATATACACAAACAAAATATCCTTGAATTTAAGTTTGTGTTCAGAGATGAAGGTTCTATCAGGCATGGAAAAAAGCACTGCTATGACCTTGAACACAACACAATCATCTGCCTTACAGAATCAGCAACTGCCTAAGTTGTTTTCCTTCTTCCAATTCATAAACACTCATGCTATCAAGAACAGTCAGTTTTCTCTGTGGAGGCTGCCAATAAGAATGCATCCATATTACATACTCAGGCTCTCATGAAAGATATCACAGAATAACAACGTATACCGGAGGTTTCACATTCCTGCCTGTGTTAGCATGTAGAACGCAGCATTCCATTTTCAAATGCTGACCTGTAATATTCTTGGTGTCAATTAATTACCCATTACCCAGGAAAACAATCCAGCGGATGAGAGGCTCTTTGACTAGTTTCTCTAGTGAGTTTTTACCTCCTCTGACTTTTGCATACAACTACTCAGAACCTGAAATCCTGCAGCCAGGTGTCGACAGGATCCCCACAAGTTCCCGCACCCGTTTCCACTGAACTAAAAGGCAGTGCAGTTTCCCGTAGGCCCTGGTACCACAGCCTTGTTCCGAGATGATGGCAAGTGAAGGGCCTTATAACCAAGGCAAGGCTTGGGAGCGCTCAAGGCCGGGCCTCCCCCCGCCTCTCTGACGGGACCCGCCGCGGCCAGGCCTCTCACCGTACGGTGCGGATCACGAAGTAGACGATGAGGGCGGCGCTGGCCAGCACGAGCACGGACAGCGCGCGCTGCGTCATGGGCTGCCCCTGCTCCGGCGGCGCCGACACCTCGGCCAGCCGCCCCCCGCCGCCGCCCCGCGTGGCCGCCGTGGCCGTGGCCGTGGGGCGCGGGGAGGCGGCGCCCACGGCCGCCCCGCAGCGCGCGGCCGCTAGCAGCAGCAGCAGCCCCGCCGCGAGCCAGGGCGGCCCGAGCGGCCGCGGCACCCCCATGGCGGCCCCTCGTCCCGCCCGCCGCCGCCGCCGCGCCACAGGAAGCGGAAGCGGCCGCGCTGCCAGGGACGCGCCGGCCGTTGGCGTCACGTGGCGCGGCGGCCGCGCATGCGCCTGCGCGGTGGCCGGCAGAGCCGTCCCTAATAGGTTTTGTTTTTTTTGTCCCAAATGTGGTGGAACCGCCGCCCCACGGAACGGTGGTCGCGGCGCTGGCGGCACAGGTGCGAGCGTGCTGCGTGTGTGAGGCGAGCTGCCGCGAGCTGCCGCGAGCTGCCGCGAGCTGCCGCGAGCTGCCGCGAGCTGCCGCGTGAGGCGTGCTTCTGCGGCGGCGTGGTGGCCTCCCGCGCTGGGGCTTGGCTCAACGTTGGAGGAGAACTAGCAGAGGAGCACGCGGCTTCTCCCCAAAAACCTGAGGCTCTGGGTGCTGGGTAGGGGAGTGGTGCTGGGTTTGGAGTATGAGGCCTTTAGAGGGAATGTGAGGGAAAGGGGAACGCGGAGAACAGAGCTTAGATCTGCAGTTCAGGCTGCAGTTCCAGCGTCTGCTGTGGTAAAATAGTGGAGATACCCAAGATATGAGTGTGTGCCCAGTGCTGGACCACAATGAGGGGCCATGGAGCAACAGGCCTGTTGAGAAGCTGGTGGAGACCTCTGAGCCCCGAGGGACCAAAAAGCCCCTGTGAAAGTAGTTCAGAAGCCTCATGCAATATTATTTTTGCAGTGTGATTAGTATTGGTAACTGACAGACTGTGTGTATGGGCAGGCTTGTTTTCATATCCTGGAGAACTTAAACTTTTCAGCTTGAGGGCCAAGTAGGATCGTGTAAGATCATATATACATTATTTGAACACTGATTCACTAATAAACTCTTAACAAGTTTAACTGTTAATGATAGATAACTGGAAAAAATGAGTTCAAGGCCTGTTACATAAACAAGGAGCTACGATGTGGCATTAAAAAGAGTGAAGGTAGTTTAGACACTGCATATGCCATCTGACTATCATTTGTACATATTCCCTTTGAAAATTGTCACAGGGATATCATTTCAGGCTCTTTTGGACAAGAGATGCGTCTTCAGTAAATGAAGATTTGATCCATTTGCTAAAGGCTATAGGGAAGCACGTGACTAAACTTTCTTGATAGCATTTATTGAGTTTTGGAAATTTGATAGGTCGTCCATGCTTGAGGGGTGCAGCCCCCAAGGATTCCTCTACCCAGTGCATTTGTTTTTTGTTTGTTTTTTCCTGGCAAGTGCAGGAAACTGCAGTCTCACACAGTGGTTTTTGATTGAGGAGAGTGTCACATTTAAAGTCAAGGAGGAATATACTTTAGAATATGGATTATAGGTATTAAACTATCCTAAAGGTGTGTCAGTTACACGTAGACCACATTAGATGCAACAGTGCTGGCATATATATTCAGAAGAATATATAGTGGCATACTTAATGGTAAACTGTATACCAGACTCAATGTATGAGGGGGGGAAAAAAAACAAGGATTGTTTTGATCAATGAGGACTATGTAATGACTTCTTATTATTCTCCTTTCTTAATGTGTGTTTTTGCAAAACTGCTTGCCTTAAAAGTAAGGACTGCAGTGTTGCATGGCCGGGAACACATTGTAAAGTTTTTTTTTCAAAAATTAAAAAAAAAATCCTCTTATTTCAGAAAGGTAATGTATGAATTTTCAGAATAGAAAATAAATGTACAATAATTTGTGTTTGATTATTGTGAAACTATTATTATTCATAGATTTCTGTTTGTTTTTTAAATAACTGAAATTTATGCACCAGCCTTTAATACTATATTGTGGATTGACTGCAAGTTTAGAAAACAATAAAATTTGCTTTGAGAGAAAAACTTAAGAAAATGCTGCATTTTAAAAATCATTTCATGAGATATATTTTTGAATGTGACATAACCTTGGAGCTTCACATGGAGGTAGGTTTAACAGCTGTATGTACTTTTTTTTAGTGTACCTGCCTGTTAGAAATTATTGCTTAGTTTACTATCTGGAGCCAAAAAAGGAAATGAGAATTAAACACAAATGATGACATCCTACAGTCATTCTGGTATGTAAAGGTTTTTGAGAGAGGAGGCCTAGAGTTGTATTCTCCCGTTCCACATAAGAATTGTAGAACTTGTCTCATTTACGAAAGAATAAAATAAATTTCAGATTGTACATCCAAAAGGTGACAGAGCTTGAATACCAGTAAAAAACCCCAAGACTGCTAAATTGTCCATTAAAATTTATGGAGCTCACTTGACTTCTACCTTAGAGAGAAACAAAATTGGGCAATTTTTTTGAATTCCTCAAAATAGGCCTTGTAGGTGAATTGAAAGAGCTGAGAAATTACTTTGCAAGATTACGTGAGTGTCAAGGATGTCTGGGAAGGGGCATGGTTCATCAGGAAATGAAATGATAACTCAGAGAAAGGCACTTAGGAGCCCTGTACATTGTGCTGCTTCTTCTCTCTTTGCTGGTTCAATGAAGGCTCCTCCGTCCGCTTCCCGGTACTGCGAGAAACGGAGTGCCCTGTGTCCCCTTGCTGTGGGTGTTCCTTTGTGTGCGCCCTTGCAGAATGACTTTCAGGCAGGCCTGGGAGAGGAAGAAACCTGAATTGACACTCGTCGGTCCACGCGTTTCCACTCCAACAGCACGACCAGGTGCAAGCCATCCTCTGACACACTGCACCCTTAAAACCTGAATCAGCACTGCCAAATCCTGTAGCTCTTAAAAACACAGTCTAATCCCTTTATTTACATTGAGGGCATCACTGCCAAGGATATCTACACTTACACCTAGGTCAAAGAACTTTTCCAGCAGCCAATGGAAGAGAGACAAAGCAACCTTTCATCTTTTAATGATACTTCCCCCAATTATATGCAAACTTAGTGAACCATCAACTGTGGAGGGCTGTAAAAGGATGTATTCTGGAAAGACACTGAACAGATACTACATTTTTTAAAGGCAAGTATATAACAAAATTAGGCATTTCACAACTACAATTCAACAGGAGATTGGTACTTTCATCTTTTCAGAGTATGACTAAGCACCTGTTTAAGAAGGTGCGTTTTAAATCCAGATACTCAGGGCTACAGCAATTGATTTTTCTGTTTTAGTTATCAACCAATGTATTAGTTACTGACCAAACTAATGAAGCTATTATTTTTTTTTAAAAAAAAAAAGGAAGAATTTTGTGTCCTGGATATAAAAAAATGGTGTTTATAGTTTGAGGGTAAGGAATCCTTCCTCAGATTGAGAAAATGCTGTATGAAAAGGGATTTGAATGGTGCAGAGGGTTCTTGTGGTGCAAACAGAGTCAAAGAAATTCTATGAGATTCTTGTGATGGTACTGCTGAGCAAAGGTTTATTGTCACTAAAATAATTGCTTAAATTACTGTTTAAGTTTTTTACAAAGTGCCTTAAAGGGGGTGAGGAATCTCAACGATGTTTATTGTATTTTCATGTTTGTTTATTACCTTTCATCCTTGTAGTATCCCGAGGCTATGGTAGAGTTAGGATCAATTTCTTGTGCTCAAGAACATGAAGTAATTAAACAGAGTAAGCTTACAAAAAATACAAAAAAACTCCTGTCTCTTATGCTGCTTACTGTAAATCATGTGCATATACTTAGAAACATATCATATAATTTTAAATGCTTTTCCAAATAGTGGGTTTAGAGGAATATTTGCTAATAAAAATCAGAGTATTTTAGGCATTCTGCATTTTGTTCTTTTTTTTTTTAACTTTAAGCAGAGATGTAAGAAGAGTTAACAATAAATGTTGTTCTTTTATAGTGCTTTTGTAAAATTGAGTTGCCAGATACAGTTTGCTTTTAGTATAATGGCACATTGCTGAAGGTAGACAAGCGAGTTTAATTTGTTGCAAAGAAGAAATTGTTTTTATATACAACTATAAAAAATTCAAGGTACTGCCAATGTAATAGTTTATAGCAGCAATAAATTGGTTTAAGGATTTTAAAATGAGTTTTTATTATCAGTCTGAACAAATGTTGCTTTGGAAAGTTTTCAGCTATAGCAGTGTCTTCTAGTACTCCCGTCAACATTATTTTCTTTCATTATTCTTCTATGAATCTTTAAATCCAGCAGATTCCAGTAGTATTTTAGTCTGATTACCTAAAGAGAGTAAGTAAGAAGAGGTCCTGATTTGTAACATGTCTTTATTTTGGTCCTGTTTATTTTTTCTTAGCTGAACAAGTGGTTCCTGTGTACATCGGGTGCCTGGAATCACCCCGTCTGCGCTGGGGCATGAAAGGTTCTGAGGTCAGTGCTGTGGCAACAGGCTGTGTGTGAATGTCTAAAGTGTGTTTTCTCACAATTCACAGAGGTGTTTTCTCCCAACAACTAAGCATAACAACTAATCTCCTAACTAATTCTCCTAGCAAGAAATCTAAAATAAAGAACTGATGGTAATGGGTTGATTATACAAATCGAATGCTGGCCCTACTGCAGTACCACATTTGGTAGAAAAGAGTCTGAACGTCTTTGCCAAATTTTTTTTCCAGTTACCATTAAAGAAAGTGRGGAGAGAATGAGGTCTTAATTCACCTTGAAGTTCTCTTTACATACGGGCCAGTCATAGACATGTGCAGTTGAATGTCTTCTGTGGTACCTTAAAACAATGTGACCTCTGAATATGTAACATCCATGCACTCTGAGTTAGAAAAACATGGCATAAATTTATAAGGTTTAGGAAGTAGAGTTTGAGTTGCAGATTTAGGGAAGAACTTAAAAATAAGGTATACTGCCTGCCCCTTTCATTGCTTTGTTAGAATCTGATTCATCAGTTGTAGAGATTTATGTTTAAGACTGTCTCATTACATGTCAGAAAGCTACCAGTAATTTCCACACAGATGAGTGCCTTCTTGACTTGTGTTATTATTATGTTTTGAAGTTACGTGATAGCCTGCATCTGTTCCTAAAACTTCATGGTTTTGCTTGCTTGTGCCAAAGTGTTAGGAATGCAGTATGTTCCCTCAGTGGACAAGTATCTCACAAGGTCTTTACTGTACTCTCAAAAGACAATTTAAGAAAAAAAAAAAAAGGGCAAAATATCCACAGTATCTGTGCCGTATTGTAAATATCTCCAAAAGGCTTGTTTTAGGACTGTTGTAAAAATACAACAGTCACTTAAGATGATTACAGAAGTCCGTTTTTTGCCCTCTGTGGAACTGTGGAATAATACCAACGTTTTCTGCTTAAAATTGTCTGGACTGTTCACAAAACAGTATTAAATCTCGAAGGCCTAGATTCTCAATGTTACACACGCACCTAATTTACATTAAAACTCGTGAGAATTGGACCCAATTTGTTTCGAAAACTACACAAGGTAGAATTCATTATCAAATTTTACTATAATCCTAAAACCAGATGGTGACATTAAAGGAGCAGTCAATTTAAAAACTAATTGGTTTGCAACATAAAAGTGAGTTAGAAATGTTTTCAAATACAGCCTACATCTATGAATCAGGATGTCAGAAAGTACAGCTTTACCACAGTACTTTCAGAAATATTTTAATCTTTCCTTATTTTGGTCCTCAGAGACAAAAGTAAATGAAAGAGAGAAATGAGTGGCTGGCCATACTGGGGTAACAGTTAACCTCTGCCTAATGAAAAATACAGAAGAATGCTAGTTAGTTGGCTTAGTTTGGAAATGAATATTTGAAGGTGTTACTTGTGACTGTATCATAAAATACAGACAAAGGATTTTTTTATATCAAAATCTTCTTTGAGCAGTGTAAGTTTAGTAATATGTGAAGTTTGTCATCTCCAAGCAAGTTGCAGCCAGCTTACTCTCTGAAGAGGACAGGAAAGTTGATAATACGGCCTGTCTAAACATTGTATCAAGACACTGTATACTTTAAAACCTGTTTTTCTTTTGGAAGTAAACCAGTGAGAGAGTCACTGACATTTGTGTTATGCTTTTTCACTAAGACAGTGTTACAGCAGAAAGGAGATGCTATAATTGCCATAACTAATACCTACCAAAGTTCAGTCTAAAATTGTGTGATTAAGTGCTGTAATACTATCCTAATTTGTTATAGTCAGTAATTTGGTATAGTGAGTTTCCTTTTATATGTCAGGCCTCATCATTAACAGCATTTCCAGTATGAGGACTGGCTTTGGAGATTTTTCTCGTACTTTTTTTATATACAGGTTCCTTGTAGACAGGTTTAAGTGAGGCTGATGACAGATGACATAGCTAAATTAGGTTCTTAAGAGTCATTAGCACCCATCTTTTCCACCTAACACAGATTAGCAGAGTACTTACAAAGAGAGAAAAAAATCACAGTCAAAATATGCTCTTACATAAAATCTGATTCCCATAAAAGCCTTACCTCACAAAAAGGTTGAAAATACTTTTAAAATCCTAATGTCTGTGTAATCTTTTAATGTTGTTTCATGTACTTGAATCTGAAATTTCTTTTATGTGTGATGGAAAACCAAACTTGCAAACTTTTAACAATTATCTGCCACATTTAACAGAATATTGAAATGTCTAGTTTTCTCTATGTGGAAGAACATATTGTGTCTGAAAAGAGATTTAGAAGGGAAGTGAGATATCCTCTTATGCAAGTTGCCAGCCTAGATTAGGCACAATGTAAAAATATATTGACTGTAAGTAAAGCCTGGAGTGGAATTGTGTTTCAAAACATATTTTATAGCCCTTGAGACCTTTCATTTTACATCCTTATTTTCTTAAATGCATTTTTGTCTCTGTGAGAAACTTCTATTTATGTGTATATATATATATAATTTTGCACCTTTATATAAATAATTTGTTGCTTTTCATAATTAAAGCTTTTGACTATCAAAAAGGGAAAAATATCTTTTTAAACATTTTTAGCCCTCCTGCAAGTAAGCAAGAGTTTACTGGCCGCCAGTACTGTGGACTGTCAATACCAGCATCCAGCCTTACTCAGGTTGGCCTAAGAGTGCAGTTCCAGCACTGCCGCCCAATGACCAGCTGAGTAGGTGGTGATGATGCTTATGACTTTGGTCCTTCTTCCTTCAACTTCATATATTATTCGTTGTCCCTTCCTTGACAGGATGTGCACGTCCCATGCTTCACTTGTCAGCTCTGCTGTTTCCCCTCCCTGCCTGCCCTGGGGGATTGGGAGCGGGTTTCTTGCTCTTGCCTCTACCAGAGGCCACAGGCATGAGTGGAGGGCAGCAAGTGGTAGCTCAAGTGGCACTAGTGAGGATGGGACCTCAAATCTTCTCCTTCTTCCACATCCCCATGGCTGTGCAGAGCCAAGTGATCACTTGGTTTCTTTTCCCGAAAGTGTGACTTTTTTTTCCTGTACAATCAGAAGATTGATGTATATGTAAGCCAAAAATTTCAAGGGAATTTCTCCTGACTGAAAAGACTCTGATTTTGGCCCTTACTTCACAGCTATTATGCCATAGAACTAAATCCAAACAAATTGCTAGTTTCTCCATAGTTTCAACTACCCACAATTTTAAACTTAAATTCCAGAAAACCATTTTTTAAATCAGATTTCCTCTATTCTAGTAATTGCCCAATAACCAGGTTTCAGATTCAGTAAGACTTTTGATGATCTGCTGCCATAGAAAGTTTGATCTAACAGCCTGTGTCTGAGCCAGCATCTGCTACTCCTTTTCATTTCACAAATCTCATTGTACTTCTACCAACTAAATAGTCCATACTTTCTGCAACTGCTGTGGGCTATGCAGAGTTATATATCCCTGCCTGTTCAGTCATTCAGTCATCCATTGTTTGCTTTCTACTCATTCCGGTCTTGGAGTAATCGGTCTTTGTAGCCAGATTCAAAATAAATGTGACAGTCTTCGCTAGGATAATATTTTCGTAAGTCTGGCATTTAATTGAAACACTTCCTTGTTTGCTTGTTGCTTGCCAGTTTTCCTTGTTGTATAAACAGAATGTGTCACTTTCTATAGCAGCACTTTGTTGTAGCTGTAGAAATGTCAGGACTTGTGAATGAGGCTTTTAGTCAGAGGAAGGTTCCTGGTCCAGACTTGTACAGGTCGTGTAGGTCCTTCTTATGGGCTGATGTCAACATGAGTGGGCTTGCTGACTTGGAGGAGGGTGTTCAGGTACGTTTATGGGTGCATTGTGGCATGGTTTAAGATCACTCTGACAGGGTAGGCAGCAACTGAACTTGGATACCAAAGCACTTTGATGAGATATATGCACAACATGGGACACAAGCTCCTGGCCCCGTGCTGGGGATATGGCACAGCAGGATGGACAACAGCATGTTGCTGTGGTGGCTCTAGCTGTGTGTAGTGCACAGCCCTGGGGTCCCAGAGCGTCTCTCAGAGACCTGGGGTCTCAGAGACTCCCTTCTCTTTATTGGGTTCTTTCTGGGTCTCTCCCACAGTTACCCTGGACAACATCAGCTATAGGATTGGGTAGAGAATACTGGATTCTTTCATGCAGTTCATCTGCACCATCATCTGGCACTGGTGCTCACCACCTGTCCACTCAAAGGTCTTCTGCACATTGCAGCAACACATTCACAGCTTTCACAGCAATTAACAAGTTGTTTACCCACAAGTTACATTCCTTTTCTTGCCAGCTTCCTTATAACTGAAGTTCATCCAGCCCAAACTATGCCAGCTGCCACACACAGAGAGAGACCTTATCCCTGATATCAGAGAGAGAGTGCTGAAAATGGAGGCAGCATGTAAGGGAGAAGGCTACAAGGTGGCTTCACACTTTTCTGCTCAGTGGGTCCAAGGGAACATGTAGATGGGACAGGAGGTACAGCAGATGATTAACAGGATATTCAGGGGATACAGCATATGTCTTACAAGGAGAAGTAGAGACTGCGGGGCTTGTTTAGTCTGGAAAAGAGAAGGCATAGGGAAAAATCTCATAGCAGCTTACAGCTACTTGAAGTGTAGCTACAAGTGCGATGAAGCCCAAACACTTCCTGGTAGTGGCAGACAGCATAACAAGATGGTAAGCAGCAGCTACGATTTGCAGATTGACTGTTAGGAAAAACTTTTTTACTAAAACTGTCCTGCAGTTTGCTCAAGAGTTTCTGGAATCTCTATCCTTGGTGATGTCCAGCGCCCAGATAAATGAAGCTATGACTGACTTGATGTAGTACAGGTGACAGTGCGAGACCGGATTACTTGATCTCCAGGAGTCCCTTCCCTCCAACACTTCTAAGGTTCAGTGGTCCCCAGTACCTATTTTTGGCACAGAAGGTGCAGTTGCTTGACATACATAGGGGTTACATAGGGGACTTGATTCTTTTTTGTGGCTTTCTGATGTGAAAAGCACTGTTACACACAACAGTTTCAAAATTTAGCCTGCTGCTCCATACTTTTACAGAAATAGTAAGGTTTCCATTTATAGTTAAAAATGATGAACAAATATTTACATGAATTTAGGTCAGTGTCTTATTCATAACTGATGTTCTTTTTCACCTAAAGAACATAACTCTTTTTTCCTCTGTAGCTTGCTAAAAGACATGGCATTCTTAATTGAGACCTGTAAATGCAAAGTCTATATTTGTCATTTAATAATTACAATTTGCAATAACTGGCAAAGGAGATCCTTTAATTATGAATGCATTTGTTTAGTAAAGTGGCATTCATAGGACACATGTAAGTATCAAATCAAGTCCATTCTTTTCAGTGAAGTACTTAAATGCATGTACCTTTAGTACTAAATTATAAAAGATTGTTGAATCAAGGTGCAAATTCTGTATCTAGGCTCTTGGTGATTGCTAGCATAGATATTGCAAAACAAGTGCTCATCTGGCATAGGAAGCTGGAAGAATATACTTGACTTCTTCAAAATGATCATAAACTACATTTTATGTCTGTCTTGGAATAAGCATTGTGTGTCCATAGATTCTGAGAAAATGAAACAACTTGTGCAAAAAAATGAAACAAGTACATGTTAATCATATGCTGATGTGAGTTATTCTTAGTTCAATTTAATGCAAAGTCATAGTTCTCCTCTGCTCTGCAAAATAGCAAAAAAACATCTCCTGAAATATTTCTTTGCCCTTAAGGCAAAGAGAAAGCACTTACCTCCAGAGAACTCAGAAAAGACCCAAGATGGCCAGATATGATTTTATGCATATTAGTTACATTCTTTGTATTCATCAGCTTCAAAGCTCAATCCTCTCCCATTTTCCTCTGAGATGTCTTTTTTTGGAGAATAGAGGGCCAACAGTTATCATAAAGGTGAATGATGAGAGTCTGTACTGAATGCACACAGGCTCTCAGACTGAGTAAACACTGAGAATTACACCTAGATAGACATCAAAGGCAGGGGTAACAGTGCATAACCTCCCATCTACTGGGTGATTCCTGAAGCTGCTTTCAGTGTGTAGGGTCTCTTTATTCTCACTCAAATTTTGCTAGGTGTGTACTTGCGATCTGCTTTCTAAGGGAGGTGACCCCTTTCCAAACGAGAATGTGATCAAAAAAATGTGATGGGTTCAAACATGACAGGATTTTGATATTCGTGGGGAGTGGATACTTCTGAAACAGTGATTTGATCCGAGTACTTTGCTACAGGATGGCTGGTGGTCTAAAGTACACACATACCTCAGATTGCTTGGTGGGGAGTCTGTCATCTTCCTTCCTTCCCAGCACTGTGATGCAGCCCCATAGCTTTGGAGAAGATAGGCTGCAAAGAAAGAACATGCTGCAGTTGTTTCATCTTTCCCTCTCATTTCTGCCTGCCTTTTTGCTCTTATGTCCATGCAAGTGCTGTCTTGTATGTACAAGAAAGTGGAAAGGAATACAAAGTCCAAATCTGTAATATACCTTAAATACTATACAGATATTTTTCTGCATAAAATTCTAATACTTCTGAAAAATGAATCCACCACTGTGCCTTAGCCACATTGCATATGTGAGATTTTCTGTTTTCTTCAAAGTCAGGACTTACTTGAGCTTTTCTTTATAGCAATGAGCTCCTTGATACATTACCATAATGAATTGCACGTGCCCAATAAAGAAGTGTTCTTTAGATGTCAATCAAACGAACCAGTAGAAAATATCTTTTTAATAACAGCCTTTTCAAAAACTGCTTTCGAACGGATAAAAAAAATGCAAAGCACATTAGGCAGGTAGGAGAAATTCTCATACCCTTAGTATTTTATTAAGTAAGAAGCAATTAATCACACAAGTACAACAGTAGTTCTGGCTCTAAGGCTGCTGGGTTTTTTTTGTTTTCTAAAGTGCAAAACTGCTTAGCTATAGGAAGACTATTCTCTTTTTCTAAAGATTATTACCTTTTCCCTTGGGCCTAAATATCATGAAATCTCCATGCTATCCTGCCACTGAGAGGCAGGCATATTTCATGTTCATGAACCTGCAAATAGTTGCCTACCTGTCCCAGGAAGGTCTAAAAATCCTACAGGGAAATCAGCTGGCATCAGGTCATCTGCAAGATGGATCTTCTTCATGTTCTTTGAGATTTCATTTTCTTCTCTTCGTATGTGCTTCAAGAAAGGGAAGGAGGGAAAAAAAAGTGAAAGATGGAAATAAGATCTGTGGTGCGAATGAGTAGGAGGAAATTGAGGTGATCATCCCCAAGTAAGTGTTCAGAGATTAATCTACTGAATGAATAAATAATGACATATAATAAAAATACTGTTATTTGCTGTGGTATGTTGAGGGAAGATGAAAATTACCGCCCTTTCTCATCCTATATGTCTCTGCTCTCACCTCACACTGTTCAAAGAAGGAGCAGCGGAAAAGGTTTTCCTAAAATAACAGTGCCTTTGGCTATCAATCAGAGACCAGGGAAGGTTTGCCAGTGAAATCTCTCCTTGTCTTTGCTATTATACCCAGCTCTCTGCAATTGATGGAGTCTGGAGTCTTTCTCTTTTCCTCCAAGCTATGGACTGTAACAACCAGAGGTGTGAATGCAAAACATGCAGTACAACCCCTTCCAGGTACTTTCCTAAAATGTATTACTTACCTATTGTTTACGTACTTGCAAAACCAATATACCTCAGTCTATTGTGAACCTTTGTTTTAAATAAAGTTGTTGATAGAGTCACTGCAAGCATTTTTATCTAGTTTTTAAAAAAGTTTTTGTTTTACGGTTTATTTCCCAGTGAATCTTCTAAAAAAATCTCTAAATTAACCAGTCCAAACYATGGAAATATCAAAATAAACTACCCATAAATCTCCCTAGCTATATTATAAAACAGTGCTGTAACACTATATTTCCATACATCAATTTAGGGTGTGCCAAAACCTGTAGATGGCACTGGGTTAGAGTAAGTGCTCAACAATGTCTGAGTATTACATAGATGATATTGTATCCCCACATTCAGATAAAAGTTAGAACAAATATCATAGAGTCACAGGGGGCATCTAGTCCAACCCCCCTGCACACGCAGGGTCCCCTAGAGCAYGTGGCACAGGGTGGTGTCCAAGCGGGTTTTGAAGATCTCCAGAGAAGGAGACTCCACCACCTCTCTGGGCAGCCTGTGCGAGTGCCCTGTCACCCTCACTGTTAAGAAATTCCTCTTCAAGTTCCTGTGGAACTTTTGGTGCCTCAATTTGTGGCTGTTTCCTCTAGTCCTATCGCTGGCTACCACTAAGAGGCCAGCCTCATCATCCTCACTCCATCCCTTGAGGTACTTATACACACTGATCAGGGAAATTTTTGACAAAATGGTTGTTCTGTAATGTTCCTACAGGCTTTAAATTAAAAAAAAACCTGGAAAAGTTTCTGCTATTTTAAGGAAAAAAATATCAGAGAGCCTAGTTTATAAAGTGCTGCTTTTGATTTGCTCCAAAAAACATGTTTTATTGCCATGCAAGAGCATCATATTAAAATATACTGTTAGAAACATTCTGGCATACAATCCTACCAATTGCTAGCAGTTCATATTTGTCACATTCCACATTGCTGAAGTATCATTAAAAAGCACTGTCTTCTGCATATATATGCATTTTCATGGTTATGAAGATCATAAAAAAGTTCATTAGCAAGTACCACAAATACCATGTTTTTCTACAGCATATCAGTGACAGACATCTATAGCAAATCAGTATAGGCAAGATTTCACTTTCTTTGTAAAAAAATTGAATCACTCACCAGAAAAAAAAAAAAAAAAGAACTGCGGCGTGGTTTTATTGACATGAGGGGATAATAATTCATTTCAAAAGCATTACACAAATAAACAATACTGCATCTTTTAAAGCTTAATGCTGGGCATCTGTAAATTTAAATAAAGCAATACCTGCTGAAGAACTAAATTATGACAGTAATGTTTCACTGCTACAAACATACATTTAAAATCAGTATCTCCACTATCTCATGTGAAAACTGAGAGCTTGATATAATCATATAGATTATTCTCCAGTAGTTTGAATCTGGATGATTCTCCATGGTCTCTTATCCTGTGTATATTACCAGATTTAAAGGGTGACTAGATACTGTAGTCTCTTATTTTGTAGTTTACTATTATACTGTAGCTCTATGTATGATTCTTTTATTAAATGACTAAGAAACAGATATCTACAATGCTCAAAGACCAAATTAACAAATCACTCTTTAAAGTAAATTATATTTAATTAACCACTAGACAATTCCCAGACTAATTTTTAATTTATACACAAGATCTGAATTACACAAATTCAAGCATAACCTTGAAAAATCAGCAGTTGCCACAGCACAGAAAAAAAATTAAGAATCAGAATTACATAGACGTACTGAACTAGTCCATATTGCATACAATATTCTGCCTGGCTGCCAAAGGCAACAAAGATATATTTTTGTCATTGCAAATATTGTATTCTTTGATCTTTCCTCCTCCTGCCACTATTCATCTCTCTATCCTTGTTTTTCCCCATTCTTAGTTACTTCTGGATGCATTAACCACTGTGTGACCTGGCGCTAGGCTGAATGTAAGGGGGTTTTCCAGCTTTTCTCTCACTCAGCCTTCACCTATAAGCAACATCCAGATCTCTGATGTTTTTTGCTTTCATAACATCTAGAAATGTATCTGCTGTGTGTAATTAAAATCACAGAGTCCATTGCTACAGCATATTATAAACACCAAAATACAAGCAAGCTCCAAAAGGTGTTAGACATATTCACAGAGAATTCGTATTTCAGTGGCTATTAAATATAATCATGCAGGTGCAATCTGTAATTTCTGGCTCAGAAGCTCCTCATAAAGGATGAGGACTAGGAAGATGTGTGCAGGAAAGGAACACTTTGTACTTCTGTCTCTCGCAGCTTTCTGGATCCAACAGTAAATGCTCAAATGCTTACTCTTGGGGATGGATTCTTTTCTGAGTAGCCTCATGATCTAATCTAAAATAGCTTTTTTTTTAAAAAAAAAAAGCACTGGCAAAGAAATACAGAAATACCCAAGATGGCATTAAACAAGCTAGATCAGAGGCTAGAACATGTGTCTTGCCTGCTGTGGCCTCTTGTGGATGCCACACGAAGCAGCATGCCTGGGCTATGACACTCTGCACTCCCCACTCTCCCAAAGAGACCCAACGGAGGCCATCGCCACCGCTCCCTTCTGCCAGCTGCGTGGCTGCTCAGATCCGCCTCACACCTCACCAACATGCACGATGCCTTCTCCACCTCTCCCATTTTCTCCCTCGYTTGGACACAGTCCAGCTTGTGCAGGGACTGCAGAGCCATGTTCTGGTGCAGAAGGCAATGGTGCTTGGGTCAGGGTGTGGAGCGCGCCTCTTGCCCCAGGTATAGGTCACGCTGCATGTCTGTATGAGCAGGATGCAGACCCCGCTATTACATGTTCTTTGAAACCCTTCACTAGCAACTGCCTTCTTCTCCACAACAGAAAAGGGCAGGGGGTGGAGAAAAGCCATGTAAGAGTTGCACACTCAGAAAGTTTTCATCTCCAGTGGGGTAAGAATTGAACATTGACAAATTAAAACCATTTATAAAAGTTAGGCAGACATTGGGTATACATAAATTTTTATTAAAAAAAAAGACAGAGTAAAAATACCAAGGAAAGAATATTACAGTAGGATTAATTACAGTGTATAGATCCAGCTCAGCATCAGAATCTCCTGGCAATGATCACTGGAGCCATGAACAGTCGCTTAAAGGTCACCAAAATATGTGCAACTTCATCTCAGTGCAAGATGTCTGCAGGATATAGCTATCATAACAAAAACAGAAAAATCAACATAAGTAATTTGAGCTGAAGCTAGAAGATAAAAGATATATTAAACATTATAGTGCAATGGCTAGTTAAATTCTTCCATTCTCAATGAAAATGTCGCTCTTACAAAAGCAGTGATGGATAGGGAAATGGTTCCCATAGCAAGGAAATGTCGGCAGTGGGAAGGTTGGCAGAAAGCAGTTACAAAGGAACATCTGATCTGAGGAGTCCTTAGGGAAAAGGACAAGGGAAAGCGTCACCAAAGAGTCACTGCAACTGTAAGTGGAAACAGTATCTTATAATAGAATTATGAGGAAAAAAGTAATTTCCATGCTGTTTTAATAACTAGATTAATTTTAATAATAGGATTGCTAAGTTGCTACGGGTGACAACTTCTCTTGGGGAAAAAAGGCCAGATTTACCAATTAAACTTTTATCTCTGTTAAATCAAGGGACAAACTGATACCTAAATTCAGGAAGAAACCATGAGCTGTCAGAATTAAACCCTTAAAAGAGTGTTTGATCTTGAGCACCTTAATTGGCTTCAATGTATCTTTTATATCTAAAGTTTTCTTGTCTCTTCTAGCATAGGCTTTTGAAAAATCAGCGTTATTAATACAAAGTCCCAGCTTTTTGTTAAATTAATCAAATCACACTTGAGTCTTAGTCTGCAAAGCACCAGGACCAAATTCCGCAGTGTACTGCGGCAAACTGGGGCAATTTAATACACAATAACATAGAAACTGATTGCATTTTTCATTCTCCTATGTATTTAAACAGGGTAGTGTCTCCCATGTTATTTGTTTGGAGATTGAGTTCGGTTTATCTGAAGCCATCAGCACATTTTCGRGTTTTGATATGCTGGAGGCAACACGTAGCTGCACAGATAAGGACCACAGACTGTCGGGTTTTAATGGCTACGTAGGGGAGAGTTGGGCCATGACAGAGGAGATGCTAGAGAGCTGTAATATAAATATCTTAGTTGGACGGTTCCACTAGAATACCCAGCAACTAAATCATTAAGGCAGGCCACTGCAGTGCAATTTCTATTTCCCATTAACAATCCACTGAGAGCATAGGGCAAGTTAATTCTCTTCAGACCTCTTGTTTCAGGCTGGCCATTCAATTAGATGGGAAATACTGAAGAGAGCCCAGAGGGGAGACTGTTTTCTCTGCGCACATTTGTCAGGCCCTGGGGCTATTGCTTCTGTTAGCAAAGGCCCGTTCGTTCCTTCGGAGACCCCGCAGAGCTGCCGCTGCAGGTCCCGCTGGCCACGCCACGCTGCGTGCACCGCGAGCTCTGCAGTGCACCGGAGCACCAGTGATGCCGCCCCGCACACGGGGACCAGCACCAGGCGCGAGACGCGTCCCAGCGCACGCGTTGCAGAGCCCGCGCCAGCGGAGCAGGATCCGGAGCCTCCCTGAGGCCTCCGGAACATGCTGCGGCCAYGCTGCTGGCACCACGGCCTCGGATACAGCCCTGGGGCCACGCAGCCCCAGCTGCCAGCAGTAACAAACAGCCCTGGCTCTCTCGGTCCTCATACAAATCATATGCAGTGCAGCACCTGCAATCAAGGGTCCATTTATCTCTATAAAAACCAACCCGCAAAATACAAATTTGCCCATTTATTTTAAACATTACCTGTAGGCCTGTAAAACTGTAATTTCCCAGATAGTTTACATYGCTGGGGAATATCTTTATTAATGCCACTGGGGAGTGGATCACACTCTGCTAACCGCACAACGATGCCCTTCAGCGATTTCAGGGATCTTTTCAGGGTTGATCCTTACTGTGACAACATTGTTCCTTACAAAAATCTGTTTTGKTACTATTTTCATCCAAGAAATGAATGAAAATGTGGCTTATCGGTGATCTCAGTTCTTTTCCATGGTCTTTTANTAAAAGCTAATGGAGAGACAGCACAGGTTCTTTTCTGTGAAACGCTCAGAGACATAGCAAAACACAGGCCACTTGATGGAGCATAAATCAACCACTCCATCTACATCCCCCTTTACCCATTTTTCAAAATGAGAGGTACTTTAATAAATAGCAGCTCTTGCCACTGTACAGACACAGTGATGCTGAAAAATCACCCTCATTCCAGTCATCTAGATTTGCTGTTTTTTTTTAAAAAAAAGACGTTAACTGTATCTTCACTATATATTTGCATTTGAGAATCTGTTTTTCAAAGACATACTCTGAACAAGTATATCAGCACAGTCAGTATAGCATTAATTTAATACTTTTTTTTAACTTTTAACTTTTTTTTAGCTTTTAACTTTTTTTTAGCTTTTCTTGCCTGATAGTTATGTTTTTATTAAGTATTTCATTGTTTCCTAAAGATTTCCTGTGTGAATCAAATTCAAAAAAGTGACAGAGAAGCAAAAGAAAAGCATGGATTTAGGCAAGTGAGATGGAGAAAGGAGTTAAATACCAAGCACGCAAATGAATAAGATTCAGAAGTAGACAAACAGGGAGATTTACCTAGCACCAGATTTGGAAGCCAGATGTCAAAAGCAGGGAAAAAGAAAAGGAAAAAAAGGGAGAGAGGGCATTTTCTGCCAAGCTCTCACAGRACTGGGAGAGTTGGAAGCACAAGTCTATGCTTGGTATTTCCTATAGCTGGTTTAGGACATTCACTTTCCAGCTTCCTGGCTTTTGCAGSCCTCATTCCTGCTAAGCCTTCCCCAGATTGTGAATACAACTAGCTGAGAGCATTCTAGCCAGCAGGTCCAACCCAGCCCCCTTGGAGGGCATGAAACCACCTCCAGCCCCACCACCATGCAAAGCCAACAGCTCTTCCACAGCAAGGCAGGCTTCCTACTGAAATCATTTGCTCTGTGGTTTTTGAAGAAACATTGCAGTTTAAGGAGATTCATGCAATTATCTTTTTCCTTTGTTTGATTTTTCTCTGCTAAGTTTTTCCCTCTATACTGCTATCTCAGACACACTATTGATTTAATAATGAAAAATTAAGAAATGGGAAAGAACTGGCCATTTACAATGGTTGAATTTACAATTCAACCCGCAGGCTTTAACAAGACTCTTGAAGCTCCTCCTTACCCATYGGATCGTTCCTCCTCACTTATGTACACACCACACGTAACATCAAAGCTGATGGCATTGCAGCAGCATTAAGCAAAGCTGAAAGGAAAATAGGTCAGCTGTTCACCTAGCTGGTACTGAGGGCTGAATTCACATCTAAATCGTATGGCACRTGGATGACTCCCCCTGCATATAGATGTGTGTGCAACTGTGTGTGTCTGTGCCGGCACACACCCGTGCATTCGTATAGCTGTGGGCAGATCCCTCAGGCTATCCGGGTGTTATCAGCCCAGGTTAAGTACCAGAAGATACTGAATGCACTTCCAAGTTTCTGCCCAGTGAGTAATCAATATCTTCAATCCAAAACATCCTGCCAAAATCTTTAAAGAAGTGGAAAGGTGAACCAGATTATCTTTTTTTTTAAATACCTTTTCTCTTGCAGAGCTTCTATTAGGCACTTCATAACATCAGTTTGAAGGAACAAGGATCCTCCTTTGACACTAATGGCATTTGGATTACACATGGAGCTTACTTCGTTGTAGTCATGGTTATTTGAGCATAGAGGCTGAAGCAATCACTCCCACTCCATTCCCAGGGTGAATTTCTAGTCATTACTCTCTCATGTAACTCCATAACTCGTGGTGGAGAACTTAGGCAAGCTGCTATTCCTTCCTTTACAGATTAGGGACCATCACAAAAAATAAAACAAGTTTGGTCTCTCAGTTCAGTCTGTCACCCAAAAACTTTTCCTGCAGCTCCTAAACAGCTACACTTAAACATAATGAACATAAGTTACAAAATGAAGTAACAAAGAAAACTAAATATCCAGAAGTATAGTTTAGTCAGAGTAATGTTTTAGAAATACACAACTTTGCTTAAGGGAAATATATTCCATCTATACAAACTGATGTGAATGTTGACATGTTAGAGCTCACAATTAAATTGTATTTCTTCTCAGTCCCTGATGCATTGAGTGAATGGTATGTGGCTACTTGAGACTACTGTAAATCTATTTTTGACACCAATGCCTTTCATATTTATGACTTTTCTGCTTGGCTTCTGTCTCAGATGAGGATTTGTCTGAAATTGTTATAGAATTGTGATGTCCTTTACTATTTATGTATGCTATTCATATACTTTACATACCAAGCTGACATGTCTCTGTAGACTTCAAGCTCAGCTTACAGGAAAACACTTTCAGGGCTAGGCTAGCAATTTGTAAAAACATATTTTTCGTTCAGTAAACTGCACTAGTCTAATGGATTGTTAGATGAACTGAAAATTACTTGAATGTACTTGTTATTGAAAAGATACACAGTTATTCAGTGAATGATTTTGAGTCTGCAGTTCATTGCAAACATTTGCCTTTTTGACTGCACAAAGTATAAAATTCATCTAGTAGTTTTTCTACTGTCTGGTTGGATGATTTATGCCAGGAAGCAACAAAAAACATTAGTTGTAAAATTCTGAATTCCAGTAAGTATTTGTGCTTTGTTCATTAGTTACATACTAGGAAAGCCCTGTGGTATTGTTTGTGTGTCTTGTGCATGTGATCAAAGAACCTACATTTAAAACAGGAGCAGAGACATTTGGTTCCTATGACATCTCCATGGCACTAGCATTTACAAGATGGTTCCAGTCACTCAAACTCCACTGAAAAGCAGCTGTATGCATCTAATCTCTGTTAGCAGGCAAGCACAGAACTGCTTAAATCTTGAAGGCTTCAGTTACTACAATGACTAATTCATACCTTAGTCTCTCRGGCTTTTACTTGTTATGTATTTCTTCAACTACCTTTCCCAAAAGATTCAATCTAGCAAGCAAGCTCTGTAACTTCTTACTCAACACAAAAAGGAAAAAAAAAAAAAAAAAGGCTCAGTATTGTTCCCATTAAAACCAAGCACCTGAAATACTCAACAGGAGGCTTTTCTGGAAAGGCCTTCTTTTGAAGCATAGGGAAAATGTGCATCTGGGTCTCATATCACAGGCCAACCACTGTTCTGTTGGGCATCACTCTCTTGCTACTTATTTTATGTATTTGAAGTGCAAAATGGGATATTTGACTTGTCTTATTTTTAACTCCATAGGACTTTGTGGCTACAAGCACAGGTTTAAGTACCAGCCATGAACRTGTGAGTGTTAGACCTGTATTTGTATTTCCTTAGCATTTCCTCCTGGTTAATTTTTTCTGCTCARTGTGAATGCTTATACAAAACACATTTTGAGTGTTTCTCTAGTGAATTGCAGAAGAGGAACTTATCTGATCACCTAAAACATAGATGCTATAACACTTAAGTACCACTTTTGAGAAAAGATGCTTATCTGCAGGGAAGCTGATGAACATGCTAATTCRGAGTAATTACAATGAGAATAAAGGATGTTTAACACCTTTTTGATAACCAGCACTTTACTGTACCAAATATAACTTATGAATTTAAAACATTATAATTAGCATAACACTTGAAGTTCAAACAGCAAATTGAAATTCTTWGAGAAACAAAGTTCCTAGGAAGACACCRAGTCTTTTATTAAACCTGGTAATATACTTGGAATGAAAGGCTCTCTTCTGACTGTGTGCTTAAAAGCTWATCTTTTTCTTTTTTTAACTCAGTTTACTGAAAGGTAACATATTACCTCTCCAAGCAAACCTTGTCTTACTTTTATCCTTGCCATCCCAGGTAGAACAACACTTAGAGTTTAATACAATTTCATGCGAGCAAATCTAAAATACTCTATGGTACCTGGAAACAGACTATGGAAGGGGCATTAATAATAGTCAAATTGACACTCATTCTGGAATGAATATTACGCATTTTTCCTTTTATTTGCCCAGCTGCATTTAGAACATAGATTAATTTGCAACTAAGACCTAGGTCAGTCACTGCAAACCAATGTTTACATAAGGAATATAGAGACCTAGAGCTGGCTTGATAGGGAGGCTTAAACCAAGAGCACAGGGAGCTCTGCATCATACTCAGCAAGGACCACCTCTAAACCAGCTTTCACCCCACACTGAGCAGCTTGTCCCTTGCTTGAAGGCGTTTAATTCCACAGACAAAGGAAAAGCATCCAAGTGTTTGTAGTAGTTTTCCATTACATGGCTTTGTGCTCAGACACTTATACTCTTAATAGTGTTTAGATGTGTGAGGACTACAAAGATTCTGCTGTGAAGAAAGTAGGACACTGTTACAGCAGAGTGCAAAATAGAGATCTGCTCAGCAACTCTAAAGCCAAAATACATTTTTTTCCCATTATTGAAGTCAATCAGGCCATTCACTTAATGAACCTATTCTAAATAAAACAGCCACACATATAGCTTCTTTGACTTCAGAAATGTTAGCATCAACGTTATAGAGCTAGCCAAAAGATTATATTGTGTTATACGTACATACACACACAATAAAAAACTCATTACAAGGTTTCCTTGTGCTTCTTCACCAAATATGAAAAAGATCACTTAGCCATGTGGCCTTACAGTCTATTTTGTTAAGTTGTAAGTTTATTTGTATCCTTTGCCACACCATACATATTCAATTAATCATTTGAAAATGCAATGTAAATTTGAAAGATTAAATCTTTCATATGATTGTTCTCCAAATAGCTATTATTTTTGTTATTCCTTCTATGTAAGGTTTCTTTGAAGATTTGTATTCACTATATTTTGGCTGAAATTATTTAAAGACACAAGGTGCTAGCATTTATTCCTTTAATAGTTCATAAGAGACACAACTGGTTATTAATAAGCAAGAAGTCTTAAGACATATTTTTTTCTCCAAGGATTACTGTGCACTTACAGCATACTTTTTTTTTTCCTTCTAGGAAATGTCCCCCCAAAATAGAAACTTCCTCATGGGAAAACAAAGCAAAAAAAAAATTAAAATATACCTACATATGTGTGATTTTAATTACCTGCTCATGGTTGCTTCTGTTACAGAAAGCTGGCTGCCCCTTTACCATCTCCAAAGCCTTGAAAAAGGGGCAAGCAGGAGGAAGCATCCCTTAAAAGCTGCACAGCAAGCTGCCTTTCATCCCTTGTAGTTAGATATCCTCCTGAGCAGCTTCAGGTTTTATTCATTATCCCCCTCCCCCCCTCCCTTCCACATTCCAGGTGAGAGTGTTAAGTCTGTCAGGGCTCTAACAATGTAGGTGGGAAAGGTCATCACAAAGAATTAGCTAGATTACKATATCTGGCCTTGCAGGGTGTCAGTGGCTGCTTGCATAGCAGTACTCAGGGGCTCTCAGAGAACTGCACGAGCCTCTCAGAGCTGGCACAGTTTACCACCATGCTGAGCACAGGTCACTGCATAACCCCCAGTATCTGCGTGCTGTTCTTAGAAACCCGTAGTATTAAAGCATTTACACTCCTTTTGATAAAACATTTACTGCTTTGTTTGGTAACATCTGAGCACCATAAAATMCGTTTTTTAATTTGCTTCCCAGTGATTGAGGGGAAAGGTCTTAGACTGTTGTGCRGATAGAAAAGGGAGGCAGGAAGGACTGGATTCACAAAGGAGGCTGGTTGCTCTATTACAATGTTTTCTGTTGAAGGGCCCTGGTGATAGAAAAATGCACAGCCTTGAAAGAAACCCATGGCATTCACATGCCAATCTTTTCTTGTATAAAACACAGTGGATGAAGGAAGGAGGAGGAGGAGGAAGAGCACCCCTTATAACAAGCAGCCCAGCTACTCCATCAGTCCTACCATAAGAAACGTATCTGAAAATGAATCAGAGTTGTGCAAATTAAACTCTCAAAGGATCTTCAGGCATCTATGATGTTAGATAGCAACTGAGTGAAGTATAATAACTTCAATTTGGATTATGTTGCCAAAATATGAGGATCCTGTTTTTGTGAAGCCAAGCCAGAATGATTTGACTAACGTCAGCTACAGCTGGGAAACTTGACTAAGGACCTCTGACCAACCCTTAACATTCTTATTCACAAGAATCAAACACACAGTTTCAATACATACATTTCTGTAGATCATAGCTAAGTAGCCTATCATTTTTATTCAAGTTCATGATATATCCACTTCTAAAATATTTTGCTTATATCCTTACAAATTTATATAAAAAGCTTGGTTTATGTTCAAAACACACAAAGGCTAAAAGTGTTTAYTGACATATGGCACTCTTACTTTTGTATTTCATGCATACGGTTTTCAGAAGACACGTTTCTGCATTCCAGACTCCAGAAACATCTGACCATTTTCCAAACCAGCAGCACAACAGAGCCCTATGTGCTTGATGTAAACTGCACTGATATTCACTCTTTTACAGCWGAGATGATTTTGTTTTTTCAAGTGTAATTTGATCCATTCATAATCCTGCAAAGATCAAAGAACCATTTTTTCAGTCCATCTGAGAATTTCAACTTACAACAATGATTCCAGGATTTCAGTAAAAGCAGCTTATTTTGAGGCCTTTGAAGGTGCAGACAGTGCTTTAGATATATCTATTCTAAAGTATTCTTGTGAAAAAAAAAAGCAAGTTGCAACATGGAAGCTTTCATTGTCTGAATGAAATAAAATATTAATGATTATTTCCCTAAATCCTAATATTACCCATTCCTARACACATCATGAATCAAGAAGTGACAGTGATCTCTCTCTTTTGCTCCCTCTTTCTTTTCCTACTCCTGGACAAAGAGCTGACCTTGACCTGCTGAATTTCCAGAATTGTCTAAACGAGTTTTGGAATATCATGGTCTCCTAGAAGATGCCAGCCCATCTGTTAAAAATGTGTATTTTTAAGCTGTATTTAAAAAATCTCTTTAAGATACATTCAGGAAAGAAAAATTCCCCAGCAGACCAAATCACAGTGCTACTAAGTGACATCAGGAATTCACATATATTACCTGCTCWGGCCTACGGTAGAATCAACTGTTCATCACTGACAAATAATTTTTGCCCAAACTATTCTTAATGACCTACTTTCAAATTTCTGAACTCCTTGTGAATCTTCCTTGATGCAGTATAAATCTATTTAACCTTCGTTTATACTGTGTGCTTTGGATATGCAAATCAGATTACTGCTCCTCCTTTTACCTTTTATTAAATAATTGAGTAATTTTATTAAGTAATTGAGTCCTGTCTTATTATTTTTTTCAAAGCTGACTACCACAATCCACAAAATCCTTCCACTTAGATTTTGTTTTCTAGATCTCTGATCATTTACATTGCTTTCTTGTGGACTATTCCCATCTGATTTATATGATTTCTTAAAAGATATTATTAATTTATTTAGAATTAAAATGTCTTAAAATATCTTATTCTTCCTTTTTACTTGCTTCTATTAAATTTTATCCTATTTTTTTCACATTGTTTCTCCAGTCTTTCAGGATCATTTTCCAATTTGAACTTTTAATTCTGTCCTTTATTTTGCAGTTGATATATCAGCTTAGGAACATCTACTTAGCTCAGATAAACACAGTATCTATTCTGTTGCTGAACTTGTTAATAAATAGTACAGACTTTTGCTAAAGTCCATGTGATATTTCTCTCTTCTGTTTGACAGAGAGCTACTCCTTCTGAATTATCCTCCACTCAGTCTGGGATCTATGCTATAGTACTTTCATCCAAAAGTGCTTTCCATGCACTTTCCGTGCTTTCTCTTGCCATGTGAAAGCACTTTCCATGCTTTCTCTTGCCATGTGAAACAGTACCAATAATCTTAATAAAATTAAGTAGAAATATTTGCGTGATCTGATCTATTCACCAGACTTCTTGATCTGGAAATGACATGCACCTGACATCATTCTTCCCAAGAAATCAGTGTTGGCTATTATTCAACTCTCGTAATAGTCAAGTGTTTATAGGTAGGGTAGGTAAATTGGTCCAGTACTTTTCTAGGCRTTCAATTGGACCATGTCCATTCCTTTTCCCCATTTTTGAGGAAAGCAGCTATATTTGAACCTTGCAAAGACTCTTCTTTCTTCCAAGAGTTCCTAGAAATCATTCTGAGAGGAAGTCACAATTTTTGCTTCTAGAGAACACTAAATAATTCAGCAGGATTACAAACTAGCTACAAGACTGTTCATCTGCTTGACACAATCGTCTCCCTCTGACGACTATCCCCAAAGTCCCAAGCAAATACTCAGGCTACCAGAGTGCTGTACAACCTGCACCAAATRTGAGATCAAGCTCTAAATCACAATAGCTGACATGATCTTCAATGATGAAATCTTCCTAAAGCATGATGAATACAGAGAAATAAAAACTCGCATCAAACAGAATTGTGCCATTTGGTCAACTGTTTTTCATCTATGCTAATTTGTAGTTGTGTAGTTAGCTTGTAGTGTAAAAGAAAGGAAGTGGGCCTGGTTGACTGGGTTTTTCCACTAGCTGATACAGTTAAAGCAGATGTAGAAACAGTAAATTTAATGATGTACTTTTACACGTGGGGAAAGAAATAATTTTTGAGTGCTGAGTAGTAAAGGAATTAAGATTTTGGAAGTGTCTTTTTTTTTTATTGGCAGGTATCTAAATTCCAGGATGAGGCTGTTTTGGCACTAGGTAATGAGACTGTTTTGACAGGAGATAACATATTTGAACTGTTTTGATGTGGGTTTTTTTGACAGGACTTGTAAGGGTACTGTCACCTTAATGATCTTAATGTAGGAGTAGTGTCAACAGAAAAAAAATGAAGTTTAACCACTGCAATAAGTTGCCTCAAGTAGATCATGCTTATATGATCACAGAAAGATCTAAATTAGTGTTTTGACAGGACAGTTTGCAAGAAATGCATTTCTGAAACTTTTCCAAGACCCTTGATAGTTTTTGGTCATCTTGTACTATTAGAGATAARTTTCACCTTAAATTTTGGTATTTATTAACATCAGCAAAAACAAAAAAAGATTAAGAAAACATTTTCCTAAGCAGTTGACTAAATGAAGTAATCAGAAGGTGGTTTGCAGGATCAGTTTGAAATTTAAAATATACTACTGTGGATAGGATTGTTTAACATTTAAAATCATGATTTGTATGTCAAAATTGTATTAGAGTAATGAATTAGTATTAGCTGTTATTAGCTGTTATCTCGGGTGACCTATGCAGAGGATTCTACATTAATATTTACTCCAAAGAAGCTGTAACAGTGAAGCTATAACAGTGAAAAAAATTCCCAGTTTCCCAGTGAACAACAAAACAGACATACAGACAAAAAAGAAAACTCAAAGAAATAAAGTTGAAAGACAGGTGAGCAGGCAAATCATGTAACACCGTCCTCATCTTAGGAGAAYTCTTCATCTTTAAAATGGTTAGCATCTGGAAAGGAAAAGTAGAAAGATAAAAGAGGACTCTTGCATATTGTATTTGTAATATTATATGTGAAACTGAACTGCTGCTTCCTTGCTGTTACATATGATTAGCYATCAGGGGCCAAACAAAAGCACATGTAACCTGGTATCCTGCCACCTGACAGTGTCCAAAGGCAACCTTTAAGGAAGAAAAAGGACAGAATGGACACATTATTTCAGTACTCTGTGGTCTCTATCCATTTTGAGAATGGGGATCTTAAGATGGATATGGTTTCTGCATATATAGTTATTCTTAAYGATTTTTGTTATTCTTGAGAAATCATGGACTCTTCCAAGCTCTACTTCAGCCTTGCGGCAAAGAATTACACAGCTCTCTTGTCCAAATATTGAAAATCTCCCATTTTTGTGTGTTTTGAGCTTAGTACCTACTAATTTTATTTGATACACCATAATTTCTTATACTGGAAAAGAAGGTAAAAAAACGAGCTCTTCATGCCACCTTTGACTGTACTTATCACTATAAGACCTTCTCTCCACTCCCAAAAGTCCTGGCTCTTTTAGCTTACTTTGGATATCCATATCTGTCGTCATCCTTGGGGACCTCTTCTAAGTCTTCTCCRGTTTTATAGTATCATTTTTGAGATGAAGGAACAAGATCTATAAACTAATATTGTGCTATCAACAACCGGAGATTGAATTATCAACTTTTTAAAATCAGACCTKCTAATCTTTTTTCTAACTAAACCAATCCACTAGTCTGTTTTTCTCTGTTTAGTAGGAGAGAATTACAGCACTGGTTGAGGAGGACACTGTTCAACAACAATTATTGTATAGTGTGTATGTGTGTATATATATATAGAGAGAGAGAATATAGTCCAGTAAGCATACAAAGCCTGAAGTTATAACTTCATTACAATGTGAATCTCTGAAATAGAAGTAATTCTAAAAAATACTGAATCACTTAACAAAGCCATGAAGTTTAAGACTTTCTGTATCCCTTCAAAGGAAATATGTGGCAGTGCTACCTGCATAGTAKTCCAATTTTGAACGTCATTCTTTACTTCACAAACATACTATTACTTATATATAAAAGAGACGAATAATAGAAGATACTGTTTATCTGAGGAATCATCTTTAGGTCTGCACTATTGATTTCCCRTGACACTCATGACACCTATAAGTTCCTAGCAACAATAATCAAGCAAAGCAATGAAATTAATGAGGACAGAAGACAGGAATATCTTTCAAGACTCTTGAACTCATTCCAGAATACTATTTTATTTACTAGATACAAAAATCACTCTGCATCTTGGGAACTTTCATCTTGGGGAAGATTCACCAAATAATGCCATGTACCCAAAGCCTGATTACACAAATGCAKTCATTTTTCCTATGAGAAAGAGATTGTGATACATTATTTTTTTCTCTTTTAAAATAATTTGGATTTCTTCAGAAACTCTGCATTCRCCACATCCTGAAACCCATATAAATAAGAAGACAGACACTAAAAGCTTCCAGGTTAGATTTAGACAGAACTGAGAAGGAATGGTTTTCATTAGAGGAGAATGATAAATGAAGGACAGAGAACATAGAAAGGTAAGAGACAGGGAAAATCCAGTGCAATTTGTTTTAGAGAACCATCCTCAACTTTTAAAGTGTAGTTATTTCCATTATAACTTGGTAAGAAGAATAACTGGCATTGAATTGCTTTGAAATGACAAAAATATATACTATCTCACATGTCATACGCTGTTTGTGGCTTGAAAAAATTATTTTTTCTCTTCCTATGGCTTTATTGCTTTGGTCACTCAAATAGCATAGAATTTAGTTTTATTTCAGCCTTTGTAAAGCWGTTTTCCTATCAGAAGGTCTGATTATTCTAGTGAATAGGCTTAGACATTTTTATTCCTAGATACCAAAGGACAAAACAACAAAGAACACAACGAAAAATGCTAACCCCTCCTTTTACCAAAGGAACTCTTGAACAACTTTTCATTTTCATTTGAAATGCATTATGTCGAATCTGCATCAATAGCAACAGTATCTTTTTTTTTCCCAATATGTATATGCATACCGATTTAGATGTTTCTTCTAAATCAAAAGGAAACAATAAAAAAACACATTTTATTTTCTTGAAGGGAACAACCACTTTGGTTAGTCTTGGCCACATCAGACCATCAGCATCAGTTTGTCTTCTTTTCTAGATATAAAAAAGRGGGCAGGGGAGGGAAGGGAAATCTTTCCTTCTCCAGTTATTTAATAACTGACTGGCTTCAGCAGGACAACTAACATGTACCTAGTGAGAACAGAGACCAACAAAAGAGGAATTAGTAATGTGCACACCTGATGACCAGAGCACAGCTGAAAGGAACACAAAGGACTGAGAGAAGATAAAAAGACATGGTGAAATATCTCATGGTCTAGTAGCCATAGACTTCACAAGCCTATTTCCTTACTTCCAAGCTTAATTTTGAAAAGATCATAAACATAAAAAATGCATTGACTAAGTTAGCACAATCAATGCCAATTGATTATTGTGCCATAACACTGTAGACAGTGTTACCCTRCACAGATTACAGCTGTCTACAGCAGTGTCTCTGAAAATTAATAAACAACGGTCATGGTCAGAAGATACATGGATACATGGCTCTGCTGGCTCCAAGTTAATTTATACAAATTGAAGACTGCATGATAATAAAAATGAAGTTTAATTCACTGTCAAGCTTGCAGCCATCACATTTTAACTGATTTTGACTTTTAGGGTTGAGTTTTAGGAAAACATTCATGTAAGCTATCCTTGTAAAACATGTATACTCAGGCTGCCCAACAGAAACAAATGACTGCTTATTCAATGTTGCAATTGTAGAGTTGTATTCATCATATTCAGTTAGGGGCATATTTACTTAGGGGTATTTTGAGGGCAAACGTTTTTATCATCATCTGACATAAAATTAGGATTTTTGAAAACAGCTACATCTTGAGTTATGGATTCCCTTGCAAAGCAGAGAGATCATTTTACTTTGATCTTATGTCTACATTGAAAAATGTACATAAATATATCTACTAATATTAATTGATTTTATAATTAAAAGCCAAATGAAAATAATTCTGGAGCAGATACGAATGTCAAAGTTATTGATTTGTTGTGTGTTCATGTGAAATCTCAGATCACTTTAGCTGAATCAGACAAGTTGGCTTGACTTAACAGTTAGTTGAAAACTAACCTTACTAGTTATTGGGGGGTTTTAGAGCAATGGCTTCCTTTGGTTTTATTTAGCAAAATATTTTGGGGTTTTCAAAACTTCAACTCAAAGTTTATCTTGAACTGTACTGTTTTGTTTTACAGTTTTTTGGACCAACTGGCATAACAATCCAAAAAGTTCTTCATTTTTTTAAACAAAAATCACAGAAATATTTTAACAGAAATTCTCCTTTCAGTTTTTTTTTCCTTATTATTAAACACATTCAGWTAATTTATACTTTAAATTCAACCAGCATAACAAACAATTAGATGTTTTGCTAAGGCATCTCAGTAGTATAACAAAGATCTATCTGTAGAAGCTACAATGTACTCTGTGTACATCCTGTAGATGTGTCACCGCTTCCTATTTTATAGTCATTTTTCTAYAATAATAATTATTTACTGTTCCTAAAAATAGTATATACTGAATGATATTATATGTCTAATAGCGGTGCTTATTATTTGGATAGCTTTGGTCCTGTTGAGAGAAACCGTATACTTGTTTTAAACTGACTACAAAACATTCTGCTGAATGCTATCATCATAAAGTACTCAGTACTTCAAGATCTCTATTAATTCACAAGCCAGAGTGCCAATTAGGAAAATAACTATGTTGGAACGAGGAAATGGTTATAGTGGGTGACAAAAGTGGAAGCTTCACGGAGATCAAGAGAAGGCTGAAACATGGCTGTGTGATATCACTGACTTTATTCAGTGTATGCTGTGACAGTTTAATGAAATTAATCAAAGAAACAAAAGGTATTGAKATGAAAGGGTAATGGATCATCAGTATTTGTTATGCAGATGATACAATGTTACTGGCTGATCTGCTGACAAAATCAGCCAGTAAGAATAAGATTTAGAGCTGCAGATAAGCCTGGCAATAACATTGTGTTACACAGATAATTTGGTAAAACGTGCAACAACAGAGTAACTGAAGGGCCGAACTACTCAAATTAGGGAATTATTCTTGAGAGGTAAAGCAAAAAAGGATGTAAAGTTCTAAATGTAATCAGCACACCATACAAAAAGTAAAGGTAAGCTTGGAAGTCCTATCTGCTTCTTCTTGATGTCACTTAGAAGATTTGGGCATGAAATATATGCTAGAAACTTTGAAATTCTAAGATTAAAAGAAATATCTTTCTCGTTATACCAAGATAAATTAGAGACCATTTAAAGTTTTCAAAGAAAACCCAGAGAGATTCCAAAATGACTAATTTGATCATTCAAATACCCTAYGAGAGTTTGATTTAGAAGCCAATAGGCTGCAAAAACAAAGATCCTAGATGGTTGTTGCAGGATGGAAGCAAAGGGCTTCTATAAGTCTGTCTCCCTTCAGAAGTTTGAAGGATTCTGTCCTCCAAATCAATTCATGGTTTCTTTGAAGACACTTACATTGACGTGTTTGCCTAAATACGTTCCTATGCATAATTTGAACATGGGGATCATGACAGAGAGTGTCACAAAATGTTAATGGTAGTGATCAGCTTCAAGCTCCTTCTGAGCAGAAAGGGAAAACAAGTGACAATTACTACTTGCAAATTGTTATTCTGGCTAGATGTCTGATAACTACCTATACTTGGAAGCAYTTCAATTTCTCCTAAGGGAGGAGTAAAAAACGCTTGGAGATAATAATTATAGCAAGTCTTCACTCTCTGGGAAGGCAGGAACAGGGCTGTCATAAAATCAAGGGACTACACAAAGACTACTGAGCCCACTGCAACTTTGGAAACACTGAGCTAAGTGAAGGAGGACCAATCTAACTTCTTATCTAGCTGAACATAACAGGTACCAAGAGATATGCAGATATTCTAACTGCTTTCTAATGCTGTGTAGTTGCTGTAGCAGCCAAATTTTTTTCATCCATCTCTATTTCAGCAATAGTAACTGTTAAATATATTTAATATACCACAAAAGAACTAAGCACTAGAAATATTATGAATTTTGTTCTGGAGACTATTTTTTAGCATAGCGAGATACCTGTTCTCAATTATTCTTCAAGGTCCTAAAACATTTTGTTTAATTTTTTTTTTCACATTTAGTTAAGAACAAAACCATATGGTACACTAAAGAACCAATGAAATTAAATTACTTTCTGTTTTGGAAAAGACTCTTTGGATTCTGCTGAGGAGCTTGTTTGAATTTTATATGCACAACTGGCTCTCCAAGAGGCACAAATGAATTGTGAATGTATTTACAAAGGTAATGCAAAAATAAAGATAATATTATGATGGAAAAGGGCAGTTTGCACTCTTGTTTGCAAGTAGACTTACAAACTAAGCTGTTCAAAATTGTTTTCTTGGTACATGGTTTCTTGGTACTTGATTGCTTGCAAAGAGACCCAAATTGATCTGACACTGGAAAGATTAGGAAATTGTTAAAAGCTTTCATTACTGAGACTCTGTGCACTATTCCTAAGAGAAGCCTTCTTTTTCAAGCTGTGTGTATGGAGTTAGCCTCCTTATGCTTAGCTCATACATGATATTTTTTGTTATAAATTTACACAGAAGAAAACAGCCATTCAGTCTTTCCCAGGTACACTTCTCCAGAGAAGCCTTAGGTATGCATTTCCATCTCCGTCATGCATTCTTCCCCTTTTCATACTGTTTTAGATGAATACAATGGTTGACTATGATCGATATTTTGATGTTTTCCTGACAGGGCAGGTTATTTCCTTCACTAACAATGTAATATCATGGTGTAGTAACCACAGCATGTTTTCTGTAAACATTCCTTCCAGTTCAAAAGTAAAGTTCAATTTGACTGTATTTACAACCCTTTTGTGTTCACTAGCTATGAAATGTTGAAATGCCTGAGACCTARCGGCATAAATACCCATAAAAAGAAATTGTTAAGCCTGACTGCTTGAGGATTCAATGAATTCGATATTGTATATTTGATTGTAAAATTGACAGATTTGCAATTTATGCTGTGCTGATGAGTAGTRCATATGGAATCCAATCTGAGAACAGACAAAATGACCTATGACATGTCAAGCTCACCTCTTCCACATGAATTATTAATTGCAATGAATGGCCTGCAGCACAGGAATTATTCTCTGAAGAAATATGTGCATAATTTAATGGTCCGAATGATTTTCAGGCTCTGCATGACCAATATGCAAACAGAAAAGGAAAAAATAAATTATTTCTGCTATTGCTGCCAGGTGGACACTGGAGYACTTGACCTTACTTCCTCTGACTCGACTAGTGCTCTACTATCTGAGTGCTGGGTGAAGGTCCAGCCAGAGTGGACCACAGGTGGATGGAGCAGGTGAGCTACATCTAAGCCAGTGCAGTTGCTGGCTCCTGTAGTCCTGCCTTCTTCTTTGGCCCCGCTTTCTTGAGCTGGCTCTGCTACTTGTAGGGACAGAAAAGCTGTATTACCTTTAGCTGCAGTGAAACCACAACATGTACCACGGTAGGAAAAAGCGACAAGAATGAGCCAGAAATACTGTCTGCTCCTTTATGTCTGCTCTTTTAAGATTGTTAATGACAAATCTGAATCAGAACTCGTAAACTGTCTTCAGATAGAGAGGATATTTCTTTTAAGACTGATATGCCTTTCAGGAGGCCAATTTACAAGTATAAAACCAGTCCAGCCACAGTGCTCCAAGGTTCAGACCAAAGTTTAAAGAGCCCAAACCCTGACATGGTGCAACAGGTGACCAATCCCTTTTCTTCACATATACTGTGGCAACAGTGCAGTGCCTTAGAAAAGCAGAAAAGAAAATTGTGCTGGCCTTCTGATTTTTAAAAATTTCCTTTTGACTTGCCTGCCAAAATGAAAGCTAAATTGGTTCCCTCTTCCCCCCAGAATTACCATATTACATGGTGTCTCTCGGGTGTGGTGTCTGTCTGTGACGATAACTCCAGATGTAACTCGCCATCCCCTTGGGAATCCTGATGGGATTCACTTGACCTGATGGGACGATTCACTGCCGTAGTCATTGTCTGCTGACGTGTCGTGTTCTGGAGGCACACCCAAAATGTGGATGTTTCATGACCAATGATAAAGTGCAAGACACAAACGCACCAATGAGGGAACATGGTGCAGAAGCCGGTAGCATGGCTTCAGCACCAAGACTTGACAAACGTGACAATCTTCTTTTTTTTTTCCCACTGAAAATGGACAATGGTTTGTGCTTGTGGATTTTACTTTAATACCTTTTTTAAATTTTCCCTAAAGTAAAATCTGTAAGAAAATTCCTTTCTCTATTTTACATATTCTGAGAGCACACTCAGAAAAATATATTAGCACAAGTTAACCAGGTTACTGAGTGGATCACTTTCAACATAAAGCAGGAAAGAGCTTACTGTGATATGTCACAGCTCCGAAACAGAATTGATTTCCTGAATTGTGGAAGAAAAGGAAAACCAGAGGTGAATTTGGAAAGGTACATGAGCTTTAAAGAAGCAAAGACAAACGTGGAAGAGAAGAAAAAGAAAGAAAGAAATGAATAAACGCACTAGAATTACCCTCAAGACAACTGCACATGTGAAAAAGCAAAACTACTGTATTTCTGGACTGTAGTACACACATATCGTGCTCTGTAGCTCACAGACCAAGACTTAGTTATTCCAAGAAGCATTACATGGACTACTGCCAGTTAGACACTGCAACATAAGKCTCCAGTCTCTCTGTCAAGGCACCCAGAAATCAGAATAAGGCTGAGATTTTAGATATGTTTACACAGAGGCAGTAATCAGATGAGATGCCTCTGATTTCCTCAGTCTGCTGAGTGTTTAGAAAATAGACAGATGGATTTATRAAGTCCTCCAAATGTCCTGGAAAAGCATTTCCAGACAGAAGAGGACAGCATGTGAGCACAAACCTACATTTACCGTGAAACTGTTTTGCACTAGGCCAGCTCAACAGCTTGTTGTGAAGTGCATACAGTATTTCATTTTCATAGTTGCAGGAAGCATTATCAATTGCTATGGCTWTGAAAATGCAGGTTTCTATATTTAAAGAACTGGTGGAATATGGGTTGAACTTTGTCCTGGAAGGTGGAAGGGACAAATAAAAACAGGTCCGTAGAGAAGAACTGCGAAAGCATTAACAATTAACAAATTTTAACAAAATTTACAATTTTTTAACAAAAATTTATCAAATTTTACTGAGGAATCTGAAGTTCTGGGCACCCTTCATATCCTCTGTGAACATCTGAAACAGTTTATATTTACCTTTAGAAAAAAAAATGATGAATTTTATTTATTGCGGAAGAAGAAGCTAACAAGGAAAAAAAATAGAGAGGGAGATAAAACAGCAATTAGAAAGTGCAGAATGTGTTAAATCCTGCATACTTGGTGTGTTCCTAACTTTTAAGGCTGTTGCAGGTGCTGACGGAGGTGGATCTAAGTGAAGAAATTTGGCTGTTCTTGCCACATAGGCTTCTAGAAAGTTGGCTTYGCAATCTGCTCACTCTCTTGCCAGAGCACCAGAGGGCGAACAGATGCATCTAGTGAGTGATCACAGCAGGACTGGTAACACACCACAGTTAAATATTCGACCCATTGCAATATGCACTCYGTGAGCACATAAGGGGAAGTCTATATGGTCCTCTAATGCAAAAACAAACAAAACAACCCTCCTTAATATTATGAGGAAATAAAAAATCTTGAAATAGTATTAGCATCTATTTTCAAAAATAACTTAAGCAACTTCCTACCATACTTCAATGTGTGTTTTTTGCAGCAAATTCTAACAAATAAAATGCTTCATAACTAAGCTTACATTTATTATCAGGATTTTCTAGAAAAGAAGGATGTTAAAATAATGTGCAATGATTATAGTGAGTGATATTTAAAGTCACTATTATTCACTGGAATGTTAGCAATTAATATGAATTCTACCAAGTCATTTCCTGTAACAGTATTCACAGAAACTTCGTTTTAGTATCAGTTTGGTTTTTCCCAGAATTTTGATAAAAATTGCAGACATCCTTTTGCTAACCTTTACTTGATCATTTCTTTTACTGCTCTTTGTATATACGATCCTTTGGAGATACAGAACGGAAATGGTGGAACATGTTCTGTTCCAACACTGTCCAGTGCCTGTGTTTGATTATCGGAGAGTAAATTGTATTATTTTGTTTATTATTTTAGCTGTGATATTTGTAGCTGTGGTATTTACATCTCCCGCGTACATATATAAAGGTARTTAATGTAACCCTTAATTTATTTTTAGCGTCGTACTGATTCTATACTGCTCATATGCTCCGAAACAAAATATATTTGATGATCATTATACATGAATTAAATTGTCCAATACATCATGCCTTTATGGGGTGACAGTGGTGCACTTAATAGCATGCCATATTTTAAATGTACAGAATAATTAAGATAGATAGCTTTGGAAGATTAGAAGTCAGCATTTTTCAAAACTGATGGAACACATCTTTGGCTCAGTTCTTTGTTATGTTAATGACAACCAGTGAAGAAGAATTAAAAAAAAAAAAAAAGCCCAGATAACTCCTCTAGGTAGATACTTTGAAGTACTCAGACACCTAAATGTGCATAATGGAGTCTAATAAAATATTCTCAAAGTTCCTAGATGTATAGTTCCCATTTCCTCAATAGCAGTTAGAATCTAGTTACTTTGAAAAATTTACTAGACACTGACCTACACTACTAAGTGRTATTTAAAAAAAAATAGAGTCCCTAACTTGCAGTACCAAGTTGCAGGACAATATGTATGCAGCAGTCTCAATCAAACCATGTTTATGGTGCCTTTATAAGACTCTGGCACTTGCCAATACCCAGTGTAGGTGTTAAGGAGCTTAGCTTTGTGTGATCTCCTCCTGTTTGCATTTATACGATCACATTTGCCGCTGCTGCAATTACGGAATCATACGCAGCATTTTGTAAATTAGTTCTTCCAATTCTGTGTCATTTCTGTTTCTGCTGTCAGAATGATCTGATACACTGTTACTTGCATATATGAAAGGTTTTAGACATCCCAGTAAATACTATTAGTCGCCTTCTGGGATTTGYCAAAAAGTCACAGGCATTAAAATCCCACTAACACTAGGAGAGCTGGGCGCTTAATTGCTGCAGAGGCCTCCAACATCTCACCAGGCAACTCTTCTATCTTTGAATCTTTGACCCCGTCATTTGCATGGAAGAAAGATCCCAGAAAGATGCCTGATTCAGTTACTCATTCTTGATCGGAGAAATATATTATTGGGGGACAGGTAATCCTGCTGAGATCAGACATTGCTGTTGCAGTGATGGATAGATCATAAATGTTTCCTCATACCTTCAGATACCCTTGTGAAATACGTTGTTGGATATTCTGGGTGACACTGTCTTTGGCAAATCARCAGGGAGAGAAAGTAATTTGTGCAAAAAGGTCTTCATAAAACATTCTTATGCTATGTACTGAAGATTAATTTTATAAACACAAAATAGCAGTGAAAATGTACTGGAACAGAGATTAATATACCAAAGGTAGATATTTCACTTTCTTATTGCCTGAACTGTACTGGAAAGAAGGCTGTACTCTTGGTTAAAAATAAATTGCATGRCATTTTTTCCAGGAGAGAAAACTTGATCTAGCAGTCTCAGGCATACCAACACCTCTGGTGCTGTATTCTTTCATTAAGCCCCCCATTGCCTAGAAAACTTGTGTATTCTGTGGCAGCAGAAACAAATTGTTTCATAGCTACATGTTGTAAGGTCAATTTTCATGCAGAGCTCAAAAGCTCTATTTCTTTCTAAAAACTGAAATTAAAAGGCTGTGTAGTACTTCCAATGTGGAGCAATAAACATGATATGCATACAAGGCCCCTATGCTTCTCTTTTAGGCTACAGTTTTTTTATGACTAGATGTTTAATAAGAGATGGAGGGATGAAAAAGAGATGCAGATTCTTCAGTCAAACAGAAGACTATACACCTACGGGTACTGCTCTGTTATCCTGAACATATGGCCCAGAGTTTCCTTGAATAAGAAATAAACTCTTATAAACTCTGGCCAGAGGAACTCTGTATAGCATTAACAGCTAATGAAAAGATCTCACACAGTAACCTCTACTGGTGTTATGTGGGACCGTAAATAACAAGTTATCTCTGAGCAGATCATAGAATCACAGAATGCTTAAGGTTGGAAGRGACCTCTAGAGGTCATCTAGTCCAACCCCCCTGCACATGCAGGGTCTCCTAGAGCATGTGGCACAGGGTGGTGTCCARGCGGGTTTTGAAGATCTCCAGAGAAGACTCTGCCACCTCTCTGGGCAGCCTGTGCCAGTGCTCTGTCACCATCACTGGTAAGAAATTCTTTCTCAAGTTCCTGTGGAACTCTTGGTGCGTCAATCTGTGGCCATTTCCTCTAGTCCTATCGCTGGCCACCAATGAGAAGAGGTCAGCACCATCCTCCTCACTCCATCCCTTGAGGTACTTAAACACTGATGAGGTCCCCTCTCAGCCTTCTCTTCTCCAGGCTGAACAGGCCCAGCTCTCTCAGCCTTTCCTCATAGGGAAGATGTTCCAGACCCCTAATCATCTTCGCAGCCCTGCGCTGGACTCTCTCTAGCAGCTCCACATCCCTCCTGCACTGGGGAGCCCAGAACTGCACACAGTACTCGAGGTGCGGCCTCACCAGGGCTGAGTAGAGGGGCAGAATCACCTCCCTCAACCTGCTGGAGATGCTATTCTTAATGCACCCCAGGATCCCATTGGCCGTTTTGGCCACGAGGGCACACTGCTGCCTCATGGTCAGCCTGTCATCCACCATGACGCCCAGGTCCCTCTCTGCAGAGCTGCTCTCCAGGAGGTCGGTCCCTAGCCTGTATGAGTGTCTAGGGTTATTCCTGCCCAGGTGCAGGACCCTGCACTTGCCCTTGTTGAACTTCATGAGGTTTCTCACTGCCCAGTTGTCCAGTCTATCCAGGCCCCTCTGGATGGCAGCGCAGCCCTCAGGGCTATCAGCTATTCCTCCCAGTTTCATATCATCAGCAAACTTGCTGAGGGAGTACTCCATCCCTTCATCCAGGGCATTAATGAATAAATTGAACAGGACCGGACCAAGGACTGACCCCTGAGCGACACCACTAACCACAGGCCTCCAGCTGGACTCTGCGCCACTGATTGCCTCCCTCTGAGCCCTGTCATCCAGCCAATTCCTAATCCACCTCACTGTCCACTCATCTAACCCACTCTTCTGGAGCTTGCCCAGGAGGATGCTGTGAGGGACGGTGTCAAAAGCCTTACTGAAGTCCAGGTAGATGACATCCACCGCTCTGCCCTCATCTATCCTTCTAGCCACCCCATCATAGAAGGCTATCAGGTTAGTCAAGCATGATCTCCCCTTGGTGAACCCATGCTGGCTACTCCTGAGCACCTTCTTCTGCTCCATGTTCCTGGAGACAGCAGACAGGATGACCTGCTCCATCACCTTCCCAGGGACAGAGGTCAGGCTCACCGGCCTGTAKTTSCCCGGYTCCTCCYTCYTGCCKTTTTTGAAGACCGGGGTGACATTGGCTTTCCTCCAGTCCTCCGGCACCTCCCCCGTTCTCCAGGACCTTTCCAAGATGATGGAGAGTGGCTTAGCTACAACATCCGCAGCTCACACAGCACTCTGGAGTGCATCCCATCGGGGCCCATGGATTTGTGRGTCCATGGATTTGTGGGTGTTGAGTTTCCTCACGTCCTCTCTGAAATATGATGATATAGATGATATAAGTCTTAGTATTAAGATGATATAATTATCATCATTATTATTAATGATTAGTCTTAAGATGATATAATTCTCAGTATTATCAGTCGCTACATACAGAGATGATAGTCCCTACCTGCGCTGAATCAGCATCTCCACTTTCTCTTGCTCTTGAATCTTGCTGCAGGGGTTCCTCTTGATGAGATCGATGGATTCAAGTTCTACCGAAACCTGGAGTATACCTCTGAAAATGCTGCATCAGTAGAATCTATATTAAATTGAGTATCTCTTGAACAAACACAGATGTGATAAACAGCCTAAAAGAGCTTTCAAACACTGGTACCATCCAAGAAATCGCCATATATACTAGTTTAACCCTGAGATAAGTTAGAAATTAAATCTGGACTAACAGTTCTTAAACAATAATTTATTTAATGAAAATAGGCTTTATTTTGCATGTCTCTCAGGAAACATTTTCTGATTTTATCAAATATAATTTATTGCTTGATTTGATGAATTTATTTTCATAATAAGTTATGAAATAATTCGTGGTTGATAGACTGCAAATGTAATTCACTGGAAGTATTTAATATTCTAAATTCAAGCGGTCTTTTAATTGGAAACTTAAGACTGGAGCTATTTCTRTTCTTTATTTGAATAGAGAAAGTCTAGAATCCATTCGTCATGTAAATACTTGCACTTTTAAATTGTTTTCTTAATGTATTTTTCAATATTTTCCTGAAATTTACTGTTCTATGCAAAACATAAGTACCACAAAGCTCAATGTGCATACTACTTAAATAAAGCATGTTAAATTGGTGCCAACTGTGACAGAAAGTCTATTTGTTTAGAACCTCAGACAGTGTTTTCASTGATTATGTCTTATTTGTGATATTTTTGCAGCAGTTTCAGCTGCTCATTCCTCAAAACAATGCTTATTAATATGCATAAAGGGATAAGTACAACATAGTTTTAAAAGAAACAGCAAACAGTACATGCTTCTCTATCTTGCCCTAAAAATGTGCCAAGGCCCACTGGTTGTATAAGAACACTACAATGAAGAAACAGCTAACATGCTGGGAGGGAGTGGAAAGGATTTCTGATAATTTATTTTTGTGTCTCCATATTACGTGCRAAACTGCATAATGTAGCAGACTTTTTTTTTTTTTTTTTTGGGCACTCGTCAGCTTTGAACTTTGATTATCTCTGTCTTCTCACAGACCACCATGTGGCCATTTAACTGTATCTGCTCATGTTGCAATACCAGCCTTGTGATTTACTCTGTGATTTCAATTTTTATCACAGGTCTTTCAGAGCCTTAATTTCATTAGTGATCCTTTTATTTTTTAATCTAGTTTCTTGTGATAAAAAGAGATAAACTAGAATGTATAATTCTTGTTTCTTAGGAATTCCTCCTAATCAGAGAGATAACAGATCTGGATTGCTCTGGGTAAATTCTTTTTTTTCTGCCTAGAAGTTTCATATGAGCACAATTTCAGGACTTTCTAGAAAGATAACATTTTCACTTGCACAGTTGATCCCTGTGTCATGCTTACCAAGGCTCCCATATATTAGCTGTAGACTGCACACAAGAATCCTTTTAGCCAGAACACCATGGATAGACAGATGGCAATCCTACTCATAAAAAAACCCTTTCATTTGAAAAGTTACTTCTGTCTTTGCATGGGAGGAAATTCCACTTCTAATGTCTGTTGATACAACAGATAAATCCTTGCTCCAAGTATAGCACACCCTCAACATACAGCTGTTTTATATATTCTTTAATTTTCAGGTGAGTCTCATCCATATAAGCAGACGTCAGATTTCAACTGATATGATGGCAGGTTTCTCTTGTGCTCCTGTACTCAAGGTTACAGACAGAAAACCCTGCCTAAGAGTATTCTTCTGCAGTTTATACAGTTTATACAAATTGAAAACTGAAACAGTTTTTCAGTTTATACAAATGAATTGAAGGGAGCACATATAGTTTTCTTCACTCCTACACCAGACATAAATCACTTCAGACATTACTTTCACTGCTTTATTGTATTTACTGACTCTAATTGCTACACTTTGCAAGATTTTTAATTAAAAATCTCAGAGCTAAATGAAGGAAAATGTGGTGACAGTGTATAATTTTTGGTTTTAGTCCTGTAAGTATATTGCAACTTAATATTTTAAATAGATTAGACTGTTACTGCACTTCTTTGCATTTAGCTGACCAGCAATACTTTCAGTTCTGGACACAATAGTCTTCAGTTATATTACCACATACTAAGTGTTTTTCCTTACAGGACTCTTATATTCAATGCACCTGATGAAAAATGATTCCTGGCCTGCTATTCAGAGTTGTATGTGTTTTATTTAGTTTTTGTTACCCTTGTATGGTTCTAGGCCTTGTTTAGGGCAAATTATTCAAAGCCTCTCACTGCAGAATCAAATATTTAAATATTTTCTTGAACTTCTTAGCGGGTTATTTATATGCTATTTGTATACTTCACATACATTCATTTATCTTCACAAAACTTCTGTGAGACGAATGGCATTATATTATCCTTATTTTTCTGATAGCAAGCTGAGACACATAGATTAAAGGACAAAGTGCTAAGCCATTCTGGGTACCCAGCTGGAGATGCAGGACCTGATTTTACAGAGTACTTAGCATTTTATAGCACTTACAAGTTCAAAGCAACATTACTGCTCAGCACCTCTGAAAATCAGGCTCCAGGTCTTATGTCAAACACTCAGAAAATAAGAAACACATACCTGCTGACCACCTTTGAAAACTGGGATTTAAATGACTTGCCTATCTTCACACAACATGTGTGAGAGAATAGCATAGAATCCAATCCTCCAAGGTATCATACATCTTTTTGAGCTTTGTGAATAAAGGATTATTTTTCAGAGCTCGGAAGGGAAAATTTATAACATATTTGTTCTTCAGATTAATCCAAAATGGGCTTTTTGTGAACTTTCTATGGAAAAGAAGTTTCAAGTTACAACACTATATTTTATAACCTTTTTTTTWAAAAAAAAGGCTTTATTTTGATATATTTTACAGAATAAAATCAAGTGCATTATTTGAAAATTCAATAGTGAAACAACTGGACTTCTCTCACCTTCCAGAAGCACTGCATGTTCTTCTAAGTTTATTCACATTTCACACCTTATATGTTCCCTAAAAATGAGATCATCCATTCTCCTACCTCATTCACAGATGTCTTTCCAGTTTTTAATAAATATAGATGATGAGTGATTCATCTCCTGAACATCGAGCCTATCTAATGAGAGAAGATCCTATAGAAAAATGTTTTCTTTGCAGTTCAAGGTTGTATAATTCTTGTGCATTTAAGTTGCAAGGCAACCTTCATATTTCATTTCCTAATTTCACAAACTTGATCGAATATGTATACCTGTGTATAGATTTTTAAAAGGAAATTAATTTCTGTGTTACAGAGAAGTGAAAGACAAAAATACCATATGGTCTTGTCAAGCTCATGGAGGGCCTGTGCTTGGTGACTCASGTAGTCCCTTTTAGCGCTTCACTCATCTCACCACCACTAACTCCCAGGTTCATCATCTCTGCTTACATAGATGAGGTTTAGGTTGTGGTTCAAAGATCACTAATGCTTGATTGGAAAGCTACCGGGCAGACTGACTACAACTGAGATTTGTTTTTTGGTTTGGTGACATGATTAAATTTTTGATCCTTCAAAACATGCAGCAACAGAGTTTATGTCCACTTTGTATTTTTTTTATGTGCTGCTGTGTATCAGTTTCAGGTAGACAGACAACATCTGGTCTGACACAAGTCTGGCAGTACAGAATTAAGCTATTCACCTTTTTATGTTAAGAGATGATTCAGTATATTGTGGGTCAGGGAGTTTGTTGGCCTATAATTGACATACAATCACAGTCATTTTGATCCAATGCTAGGAGTAAAATATTAGATTTATCCTCCTAATGTCAAACATCTGTTACATGAAAATTTTCACCTTCAATTATTAATGTTTGGCAAAGTTACAGGTGAGTGAAAACAAGGTTCTACAATATGAAGTATTACCTTTGAGATTAGTGGTGCTAGCAATTCAAGAGGAATAAAAATGTATTAAAAACCAAGAGACTCCACTTACCTAGTAAAAAAGTAATTTTTAGAATGCTCTCCTAATTACAAGTAAAGAAAATATGCAAAATATAAAAGTAGAAAGTATTGAAGTCAGGTGTCATAATTCACTGGTATTGAACCTCAGTTATAACAGCTCTGGATCTGCGTGAAGAGTCGTTGGAGCTTCCCTACAAAAAGCAGCTTAAAAACTATTAAAGGTCTGACCAAAAGACAATTCCATTAAAATAAAAGATGGAAAATATCACTGAAGAATCTAATATTTATAAAAGGAATATATATTAACACATGTATCCGCAGCTTCTTATAATATAAAAAAGTGTGCATGTAGTAAAAATCTGCACAAAGTTAGCTACTAACAGGTTGCAGTTAGGAACAAAAATTAAAGGTATTTTCTTAAACAATTCCTACTTTTGAGCTTTCTGGAATCAATTACAACAGAAGCGGGGAAGTAGTTTAGAAGTAGAGAAGGGCAATACCTGAATTATATTTCCCAATTTCCTAGGTAGCAAACTAAACAGCAAGCAACTTTCCTTTCTSTCACTGTCTCCTTTTTGCCCATCCACAAATCACAGAGAACTTTTAAACAGGAAGAAACAAGAGAAAGTCAATTATTGCCTGCCTAAAAGAGGGATCACAGAAACCCGACAATGAGCTTTCCCAACAGCAAGAAAAGAAAAGAAATCACTCAAGGCAAAATTCCTTTTGATGCACTAGGATGAGGACCAGGCTCTCTTCATTATTTAGTATGATCAATACAGGTTGATCTACAAGTGATGGAATGATAAACAAAGCAAAATTTATAATCATGGTCAGAACAAGTTTCACAGCTCCGGCCTAGAGCTGTCAATACAACTCCTACAGGAGTCAACACAAGTTCCTTGACTCGAATGGATGAGAACCAGTGGGACTAGGAGATAATGCCTGGAGTAAATTCTAGAAGTCTGAGTATTTTAAAACTGGTCTGGATGAAATACCAGAAAATATCAAAAAAAMCAAAAAATCTTAGCCATAGTCTAAATGAGCTATATCCTAATTTTGAAAGCAGGACAAAAGTCTAGGTAAACTGAGCACACAAAGTGAACTGAATCTACAATATGGCTATTTTGATCATTCATTGTTTTATATTGCAGTCTGGAATTCCATTAAAAAAAAATCCTGGGTTACTTGCAAAAGGAGATCTACTAATAAGAAATAATGGTTATTTTATTCCCTGCTATAAGAATTGCAGAGGGGGAAGAGGGGCAGGGAGGGGAGGAAAGAACGGGGCAGAATTTGACAGATGCTTATGAATTGTGAATAGATTTTACAGTGTATTTTTATGAAGTACCTATAGTGAAAGTGAATAATAACACTAAAACTAGTCTCAGCAAATATGTATTTGGTGGATTTCTGCCAGCAACTGGCTATGCAGACTTGATGTACAACAGAAGCATTTATTACGGTTGTGCTCTGCAGAACCATTACAGCAAATGAGCTGTTCAGCTTTTCAGCATGCAACTCTTGAGTTCCAGGGCTGAAAAATGCAGAGATCAAGTTGCTTTTTCAGTTCAAACCTGAAATCTGAGTTCTTGACTCAGGAAGACATTTGAACACATTCAAAATCTCTCCTAAACAGAGGTGGAATTACCCACAGAGTACTCCTGTGCTTCAGTGCTTGCAGCATGATGAGAACAAGAGAATTCTACTCATACACAGAAGGAAGAAAAAGAAGAGACTCTTCATCACCTATACAATGTATAGGTCTTAATGTCAACTTTCTGTACAAAGAATCACGAAGAAGTCCTGTGTAGAATGGGGGTATTGGCACTGTGGGGTTTGTAAGCGCTGGAGGTGAAGTAGGACGTTATGCTATGGGGGTGTTGGAAGTCTGCTGATGTGCAGAGTTATAGGAGCTCTCTAAGGGGAGAAACCCCAGAAAAAAAACTATGTAAGAATTTTGTTAATGGGTCGCATGCAAGAACCACTGGCAAATCCAGTACAACTTCTTGCAAATAGAAAGAGGGATCTGCATGCCACACGTGAAGAGAAGCATGCTAAATCCTCTGGGAACTACCATCAAAAAAACATTTTCTGCAAATGTAGCATCATTTATGTATGTACATCCTCAAATGTAGCACAAAGCACCAGTGCATTTTTTCTTATATTTCCAATTAAATTGAGCTAGAAATTTCCAGAGTCTGAAAAAAGTTTACCTACTGCTTACTGATCCTCTTCATTTTACAGAGGTACATGTTGCTGCTACTAAAAGAATTGCCTAAGCAAGAAAGTCAAATAGTTAAAAAAATCTTTGAGCAAAACTTCTGCTTTTAATGTTTCTTTCAAGTCAGATAAGATTCTCTTGTGAGATTTCCTGCCACATTTTGCAGGTAGCTGCGTTGCCTAAGCTGTGCTTCCCAGATCAGAGCTGACACTGCTCTTGCGCATCTCTCCCTCCTGTCCTCATCCAGCAACCTAAACACCTTCACAACGAACCCCGATAACAGAAAGTCCTTCCCTTCTCTCTCCACACAATGAATTTAAAGAACAGCTGAGGACAGAGGTCAGATCCAAGGTATCTCAAGGGTACATCATTCTGCTCCTTTTTTGGGACACACCTCTGAACTGGGAACGGCAAGGAACTGTAGTAGAGAACTTACTGCATTTGATTTATATTTTGTTATTATATAATATTTGGCAATGCCCAACAGGGACATGCTACCTCAAWTGCTTCAAAGATGACCCCACATGCCTCCTCTGCTTGCCAGACAGAGATTGAGGATTGTAGGGACACAAACCTATGTATTTCTCAGTGTACACTAATTAATAGACAAAGATCGGAAAAAAGAAAAAGTCTGAGGCTTTTTGCTAGCACGTGACTGAGTCCTTTATCAAACTACTTTGTTCCTCCTTTCATCTGGAAGCTTCATTTTTCTTTTCAAAAATACTCCCAAGAGTCTGCTTAGAAACACAAATTTTGAAAAGTTATGTTTTTCTGTCATAACTGGAATAACAAGTGTGTGAATATAAGATGCAGCAGCATTTCTTTTTGACTAATGGATGACAAAAAATGATCTACAAAACTGTAATATTTGTCTTTAGTTGAATTTAATTTGTGACAGATCTCTGTAGCCATAATTTTGATAGTCTGCATATTTTGTCTAGAAAACTACAGGGAAGTGTCTTTTCCATCATCTTYCTCAAGCCTTATTTCATGTTCCACTTTCTCCCTCTCCCTCTTTTTCTTTTAAATGAAGTCATTGATTTATGTAAAACAGTGATTGAGAGAAGATGTTTCTTTTTCAGTTGAAGAAAGAGGCACTGCTTGAAGCATATAGGAAACTGCTATAGAGCAACACGCATCCCTACACTACCCTACACAGTGCTACCATGACTCAGAATAACTATGTCCTTCCCACTCCTCTCCAGGTGCTCATTTAATACTCATTCGCTCTGTGGACTGTGTAACCCCTTCTACCTCTGCCATTTTTCATCTCATTCTTTGATATTTCTTATCTTTTATAAAAAATAATATTTCTTATCTTTTATAAAGCTTCCCTGGGATGTCAGAAGGGCTCTCTATGTACCTCTTTTTCTCCCTTACTTTTCTTCCGCTTTCTGTTCTTTCCTCTGAGATCCTATTTCAGAAAGTTATTAAAATGTAATTTTGGTATAAAACATACTTTACCATAAGAATTAACTGTACATGAATTCAAGTGGCATTTACATTATTTACATTATTTACCAGCTTTCAGTAATTGCTCAATTTCATATTTCTAAGCAGTAATCCTTGGTGCTGATTTTTTTTWAAAAAGTTTAATTAAAATATTCTGATCATAATGAATAAACCAAGTTTCTAATCAGTGATGTAATTACTTATCTTGACAAATTTCAGCTCCCATACACACTGTTTTAAAGTGAAGGGTGAGACAGCCCGCTTACAAGACAGAATTTGGAGAGTGAAGAACAGAAAAAGTTAGGAAAGAGTAACTAGACATAAAATTAATTTCAGCCACCGTCTGTGCCTTTTTCACAAATATATGAACTTTTCTCTCTTTTTGTGGGTAGTCTGTAGACAAAGCAGCCTCTTGATGAACTTTACCACAACTTGCAGTATCCACATGTAGACATTTAAATGTAAACTAAATCTGCATTTTAGGTACCAAAACCTCACTTTTAAGAACCTTGAAAAATCCCTTTAGAAGACTGGAATTACTTCAATGTTAGCATTTCTTTAATTAAAGCAGGAATATAGATGGTATAATTTTACCTGTTCTTGTAAAAAAAAAATGCTGACATTTATAAATGGATGAATTTATGAAATTAAATATAGGAAGGAGTTATTAGCCATTCAATTGCTAAAATTAACAGAATTATTAACTGAAATAAAATTCTTTCAAAAATTTAGCTTTAAATATTGTAAATGACAGCTTAATTTTCTTGTAATTTTGGAGGCTAATAGCACACTCTAATCTTGCAGTCTTCATTCCATTAGTTCTAACTCAGATTCAAAGTCACATTTTTTCTGCTAATAAAAGTCACCAGAGGAAGTGTTATTTAAGTTTAAAAATTACTAGACTTTGAAATGCATTAAATAACAGGAAGGCAGGAAACAAAGACAATTTTGAGAGGTGAATGCAAATATTTTGCATGGAAAATGATTAATTTATTTTCAGATTGCTACCCTTGACTCCTCCAAGGTAGCCTACTTAAAACTTTCATCTGGAGCCCTCCTTGGAGAGCAGGCTGTTGTTGCACACAACCTAAAATGCAATGTCTGTAGCGCCCTGTGAAACCAGAAGAAATGCAGAGGCTGTACCATACACTCTTAATTTATAAAATAAACTGACAGCAGTTTTCACCACTCAGTCACCAAGACATAACCGGATTACTAGCTCAGCTTACTCATAGCTATATGCTCACTTACATCTCTGCAGAAGTTCAGAGATATTGAGAGCATAAATCTGAACTTCACCTTCTCATTATATTGACTGATAAAAGCGGTAGCTTCTGCCCTCATCATAAACAGTTTTCCAAAGGGAGAAAACAGATGCCAAGCAAGTGATAGCATCTCTAAGAATAAAATTCAAGAGAACTTAGCTTGAAAGGATAGAGAAAGAAAGTTAGTGGCAAGTGGAGTGTAGATATGTACGGTGTTATTAAAAAAACAAACCAAACAAAAACAAAGCTCTTATTTAGAAGTGATGCCCAAGCTTATTGATTTTTTTCTTTGTAGTGTCTCCAAAAAGATTATGTTGAAAATGTCTCTGCTACTGGAGTTCTGAAGATCTGATTGATCCTAAGTATAAGATGCAAAACCTCAAAGCGGTGACTTGAGACTGTGACACTATATTAAGAATAAAGCCTAGCTCTTCTACAGCATCTCATGTAGCTGTCTAAAGGCTTTGCTAAGTAGATTAGCAACGTTCTCTGCATCGGCTGCGTGGAAAAATGGAGGTCAAAATGACTGATCCAGGGTAAAYCATCAGGCCAGTAGCAACTTTCCTCAGTGCCAATCCTCTGCAGTGCAGCATCAGCTCAAATTAGTCAGCTCTTTTTCATGATGCAGAAAGGCCATTTTTGCTTTCTTCCTGGCAAGCAGCAGGAATCCCTCAGTGTCTCTTCGGATTAAACGTGCCCAGGAGACTCTCAATACTTCCTGGGGTCATGCTGGTACTCAGACCGAGCTATGTCTTCATAGACAAGCTAACTTGCTTATTGAAGTTGCTTGAGAGTAAAAATACCATGTTGTGCTGTCACTGAAGCTCAAGAGTAATGCAGTAATGCAGGTCAGGGAAGAGAAAAAAAAAAGGTCAGTGGCAAGTTCTCTTTGCTCAGTCACACAGGGACGCAGAACTGGCCCTTTACCAAGATGTGGAAAAAAATTGTTTTCAGATCAGATCTAGTATCCTTTTTTTTTTTTTTTTTATGGATAAGCAGACTAGAAACTAGGCTACCGTGCCCTCGGATAGTAACTTTGAAAGTATTCCTGTTTTCAGATCAGAAAAAAATGTCTTCTACCACACAGGAAATCATCTAGTATACCATGGATGCCACTGCAATCTGTGTCTAACAGACATTCTTTAATAAGCTTTTTTTTTTATTCCTTTCTAATTGGCAATAAACCATAATTTTCTATGTAGCAGGAGCTGACAACCTTAATTCATTATTGTTAACAAATTTGCAATTAAAAACACTGAGAATTAAAATGTGTCAGAATACTCAAAATTAAAACGTGTCTTAAGGAAAAAACAAATTTCTTTTTTTTCAAAGGGACTTGCCAAAAGTAACTAAACTTGATGTTGACAGAAAATGCTCCAGTGATGCTGGTATTTTCAGCCTGCAGGTAAAGAGTCACCTTCATAAAGATTCAAAAATGAGAACAGCAGGACTGCTGAAGTTGTCAGCAGCTGTGTTAGATATACACAGCCCAGTGCATGAACTTGAAACTTTTTTTTTTTATTCTCTATTGCTGTGCTGTTTGGTAATTCAACTAAATTTGAGATCATTTCAGTGGAAAAAGGCTTAATATTTTCAGGTTAGCTTTCAGTCTTTCCTAACAGCTATATTCACCTCCTGCAAACAGAGTTCTGCAAGTACTTTYCCCACTTGCCTGGAAGACATTCTGTATTTCATGAAACAACACCAAGCCAAACATGCTCAAGTGCTGCAAATCCGTACAGCTTAGAGATTTATTAAGATGAACATGCTGGCAAGAGCAGACACTAATCCTGCCTCAACTGGAAGAAGTTCTTTGCATTTAACAAAAGTTATCTTTGTTTTTGCCATCATCTTGGAGAGATTTCACACCCAAAAGACTACGGAGAATAGGAAGCAATCACAGATTTCCTCATGACTTCCTTGTTAGCAGGTTTCAGACATGGCCTAATGTGGCCATGTAGAAAGTACTTACACTTTCTAAACCCTCAAAATCACTGGGTCTGGTCACCGGTATGTGCTGGTTTTAGTGGTGATTTTCCATATTAAGCTACTATTTTTTTTTCATGTAAGTTAATTTTTATCATCTTACTTTCATTGGAAGAGGGCTGGATACAGACTAATCACAAAGKGAATTCAGACAACAGAAAACTTGCCCCAGGAACATCATACCTTCATAATGCTGGCAGTGATTCTGGGTCTGCAGACCAAAGATAAAATAGCAGGTAAAGTTTATTTCCCTTTTTTCCTGCATTTGCTACTAATAGCTATATGAAGAGCGAATGAAAACAAAACAAAAAAAATGTCTCTTTCTACAATTGTATGAACACAACTCTAAAAAGATTATTGGTAACAAAAGCTATAGAGCTTGAAACAAATATATTCCACAAAGAAGCATGCTTCTGTAAGCCTCTCAAATGGCGTTTTGGGACTGCAGTCTGCTCAAGTCTGTATGCATAAACATATATGGATATGAAACATCTATGATTTTGTTGAAATTTATTTAAATTTCAGTCTATTTTCTTTAGRATTCCTTATCCCTGCCACTGCCACACCACCACAACCATCCCCCTAAATCACTAAATGTCTGCGACATGCATTTTTCCTGACACTTATCCTCATGGCACATATAGTCAAGTTTTGTGTCCTTGCTTAAAATGTGCACTAGAGCTGAAGATTTCAAAACAAGTTAATCTATTTTCATTCTGGATCTATTCCTACAGTATAAATGGCCATATAGCTAGAATGACCTCCAAAATTATGAGCTAATTATTCCAATTGATTCCCATAGATTAAGAGGAAAATAACTCTTGTCTTGGCACAAAAATGCACAACTGTCCAAAAGCAAGATCTATTTCAGCACTTGGCATCATGGGCAACCAGGACATTTGCACTTTTTTTTCCATTGCTCACAAATCTGTAATTAGACATTGATAATGACATTCAAGATCAAATCTCCCATCTTATGCTATCTTCTAATGAAGGGGAGGTCGATCTGAAGCTCCAGTAAAACTTAAAAGTAASAAAGAATTTTCATCACCTATTCAGCTACAGAGGAAAGGTACTGACTTCTTGTACTGCTTCAAAATTAAGGTGAATAAATTGCATGCCATCAGCTGACTCCTTCCCATGAAAGGACAGCTGATTAAAACACCATGGGACTGCCTCACTACTTAGCAGATATATAACTGGACACCAGTATGCTAGCCTATTAATGTGTTTGCAAATTATGAGGTACCATGCAGCTTTCCACATGCCAAATGGGAGATGTATGCCATGAGATAAAAAGAGAAGTAGGAAAAACTTTGCAGCGTTTCCACAGCTCACCAAGTAGCTGATTAAGAAGAGACAAGAAGCTGGAGTGTCAGTCAATGAGCAAGGATGAGTCAATGAGCGATGAGCTCACAGCAAGGACTCCTCAGCTGAGCTGGCAGTTTTACAAGTAGAGCACCTAATGTTGTGCCCAGTATTGGGTCCCACCTTCCTCAGCCTGCACTGGGGATGCTGCTTTGATGTTGCTCCTCTGGGAGCAAAATACAGAACTAGGATGGAGAYAAACTCGCTTCATCCAGTGATTTTATTTCTTCCCTTTTCCAGCATGATCAACACTATTCTGTGCTGCAAATTCAGTATTATTACTGAAATCAGAATTGCTTCACCAACCCATCTGTGCAGGRAAGCTTCAGGTTGTTAATCTGCCCATTTTCATGTCATGCAAAACACAAACAAATAATGTTTCTGCAGGAATGAACCTGCTGCTAAAGACTGTTCTGTACCCCCACTGACGAGAATGTCAAGTAAATGGATATGCAAGTCAGAAACTAGTTTATTCAATGAAAGTTAGTCATTATCCATCCCAGGGAAATCTTAAGTTTTGGGTTTGGAATAGTCAGGTTCTATCTCAATACAGTTTGCATCTTTTTAGGACATCAGTACTTGCTGCGCCTAGGCATTTTTCTGGCACTGCTCAACATACACCATGCTCTTCTATCTGCTTTCAAGTCTTAGACAATATCTTAGAGAGAGCTGGCAGGTACAGAGCTTAGGAACTGTTATTTGATCTGGCTGAAATTACTTTTGCAGCATTAACTGGTTAGATAACAGCCTTCTTGTCTGGTTTAATTGCTGGCTTCCCTAAGGGCTGCAGGGCTCTGTCTCACCTTAGAACATGTGGATGGTTTCTGGCTTCACTTCTCATTCAGGACTAATATTTCAGCATTTCATTTATATCTCTATTTTCCTCTTTTGAAAATAAGACTTTTCATATATTCCAGTCGTGTTGTAATAAGGTCACCATTTTTGTGTTTTAAAAAATTGATCCCATTGACATCCTCTTTGTGCATTGCTGTCTAAGAGAATTATTATTCCTGTGCTGAGCAGACAGATTTTATTCTTTCTGTAGGAATGAGGGTCCATGTTATTCAGAAGAAGAAAACCGATAAGAATTCACATCCCAAGGGACCTGTGTTTCTTTTTTTTTTTTTTACTTTTTTTTTACTTTATTTAAGCTTTAGTATAACAAAAAAAAAAATCACAGTAGAAGAGCAAAGTGAGAAGACAAAGAAAACTAGATATTATCTCAGTAGAGGAATCTCTAATTGATTATGAAAAGTTCACTGTGAAATAGAAATTGAGAATTGGATGGATTATCAGATAGGCAAAACTTTATTTCTCTCTTTTCTTTTTGTTTTCCTTGCCAACTGAGTATATTTTTCCATGCATTACTGTGTTTACTTGCTAAGCTGCTACACAATTTACTAACCTAAATAGAGATTTGATTCCCCTCTTCAAGCCACAGAAAATCTCTTTATGTAGGCAAAAGATAAAAGGTTTCTCTTGTCTATTTCATTTTTCGATTTCTTGTTGTAGACAGGTAGAATTATACCATGCACAAGGATGAGTACAAAATTTGAAATAGGAGGGTCTTAAAGACTGAATTTTGCTCCAAGCAATCACGTACTTATACTGCGTGCACATTCACTTGTAGAGTATATGAGAGATTCATTAGCCAAAACATAGGTATTTTGTATCATTTTATCTTGTAGACTTTTTCACAGAATCAGAGAATCTTTAGAGTTGGAAGGAACCTTTAGAGATCATCTAGGCCCACCCCCCTGCTCCAGCAGAGACCCCTAGAGCATCTAGGTTGGTTTGGAAGATCTCCAGAGAAGGAGACTCCACAACCTCTCTGGGCAACCTCTTCCAGGGCTCTGTTACCCTCACAGGAAAGAAGTTCTTCCTCACCTGGAGATGAAACCTCCCATACCTCAGCTTAAAACCATTGCCCCTTGCCCTATCACCAGCCACCATGGGAAAAAGTTTAGCCCCTTCTTCCCTACAATCATACCTCAGGAATTTGTACATATTTATTAGATCCCCTCTCATCCTTCTTTTCTCTAGGCTAAACAGGCCCAGCTCATTTAACTTCTCCTCATACAATAGGTGCTCCAGTCCCTTGACCATCTTTGTCGCTCAACTCTGGACCCTCTCTAGGAGCAATACGTCCCTCCTGTACTGGAAAGCCCAGATCTGCACCCAGTACTCCAGATGTGGCCTCACCAGAGCTGAGTAGAGGGGCAGGATCCCCTCCCTCGCCCTGCTGGTAACGCTCCTCCTGATGYAGGCCAGGATCCCATTGRCCTTCTTGGCCACCAGGGCACATKGCTGMCTCATGGTGAGCTTGTTGTCAACCAGAACTCCCMAATTCCTCTCCACAGAGCTGCTTTCCAGCAAGTCGGCACCTAATCTGTACTGGTGCAGGACCCTGCCCAGGTGCAGGACCCTGCACTTGTCCTTGTTAAACCTCGTGAGGTTCCTCTCCGCTGGATGTTTTGTGTGGATGTTTTTAGGACATCCACACAGGTTTACTAGATGAAACAGAACCAACATGACTCAGTCATGACTGAGCAATAAGAAAGTAGAGGTCAGGCAGGATAATAGGACTAACACTAAAAATAGCTTGTATATTTAAGCACTTAAATCATTCTAAGATGGAGAGAACCCAATTAAGTAGATGTTATGCAAGGCAAAATTTGGAAAAGACCAGTAGGTTTGCAACTTCTTGAGAAATGCTCTAAACTTAGAGTTTTAATCCTTTTCTGGATCTGGCAATTAAAACAGGAGTTTGTCATTCTCTGCTCTGGAAACATTTTGTAAGCTACTGACATAATTTGTAAGATACTGACATTATTATTATGCCTTTATTAATCTAAGTATATTCTTGATTTGCATACATGTTTTAATAATTTAATAATTCTTTATGCAGCTTAAAACCTCTGAAAATTTACTTTCCCATTTTTCAGAAAGTTTCCTACTTTGTATTGAACCCCATTAGAAATGGGTAAACCAGTGTAAGCTCCAGCCTTTACTTCTTCTCATTACCTTTATTTAGTCATTTACCAAGGACTTTTCAAAACAGCCTGTAAATTTGAGCACATCCTGTCTGACACGTGGTGCTGCTCATAAAGAATAGATGGTGATGCAATTTTCTCTAAAAATAAAAAGAAACAAAAATACACAAGCAATTTCCATTTCATGTAGGAGCTTCCAAAAAAAAAAAAATCAAATCAAACAAGCCATTGTCTTAACAAATTTGTTCTACAGAATGACAGTAATTACTATGAGTTATTCTTCTCCACTATTAAAGCTCCTTCAGGGGTTCAGAGGAGACAAAGAGCCAGAGAGTAAAAAGGTGCAGAGAAAAAATAATAAGAACGAAAATTCACAGGAATGCAGCTGGTTTTCCTTAGAGTCCATAAAAATCCACATTTTCAGCAAAAGCAATTTGCAAGAATTCTACTGAAATGAGCTGGTTTGTACCTTGAACTGATATCTGCAATAATTTTTGGGCACAATATTTTCTCAGACATTCACAAGTCATACTTGCAGAGGCTTAGCAAAATACAATGCTAAAACTAGCCTAAGCTATTCCCTCTGTCCCAGAGGACGAATGACCCTCTACTACTCTGTGGTGCTTCTGAAGAGCTCAGTTAAATGATGCCAACTACAACAAGATCCAAGCTCAAAAAGAACTGAGGAGTCTGATGAGCTCAACTTTTTGGCCATCAAACGCACTTTGCAACTACATTTTTCACCCAAGGAAATCTTGTAGGTAATAGACTCCTATAAGGTCTGTATGATCGAGCCCAAAGTTTTTTTGCTTTAGGAAGCTCCTCGTGTTATTAATCACCCACTGGTATMATTTACAACACTGACACTTTGTTTACTTCATTTAAAGCAGTGCTGATGTCAAGAAGAGTGGAATAAGACCCAAAGTGATTTAAAGTACTACATTTCTGATGAATGAACAGGTCTTACATAATCCATCATGCAAAATAAACTCTATTGCATGGAAATGGTTGGAAGGCAGACAAGCTACAGGCAAATGTTGGAAGAGAAAAAGGTTTTAGGCAAAGTGTAGAAAGTAAATTAAAAAATCCTGAACTATTTTCTAAATATTGTATTAATAACCTTTCGACTTAAACCTAAGCCGTTTTGTTACAAAATAACATAATAACATAACATAAGACAGTGACCTGGATGAAGGGATGGAGTGCTCCCTCAGCAAGTTTGCGGATGACACCAAACTGGGAGGAGTAGCTGATAGCCCTGAGGGCTGCGCTGCCATCCAGAGGGACCTGGACACACTAGACAACTGGGTGGTGAGAAATCTCATGAGGTTCAGCAAGGCAAAGTACAGAGTCCTGCACCTAGGCCTGGAACATCTTCCCTATGAGCAAAGGCTAAGAGAGCTGGACCTGTTCAGCCTGGAGAAGAGAAGGCTGATACAGGATCTGATCAGTGTGTGTAAGTACTTCAAGGGAGGGACTGAGGAGGATGGGACCAGCCTCTTCTCAGTGGTGGCCAGCGACAGGACTAGAGGAAACAGCCACAAACTAAAGCATAAAACCTTCCACAGGAACCAAAGGAAAAAATTCTTACCAGTGATGGTGACAGAGCCCTGGCACAGGCTGCCCAGAGAGGTTGTGGAGTCTCCTTCTCTGGAGATCTTCAAAACCCGCCTGGATGCCACCCTGAGCCCCATGCTCTAGGKGACCCAGTGTGTGCAGGCTAGTCTAGATGACCTCTAGAGGTCCCTTCCAACCTTAAGCATTCTACGATTCTATGAAACATTACTGAAAGGTAATGTTTGTATCTAAATGTATATTCTTTTTTTAAGGTGAGTGTAACTAACAAGTTCAGAAAGACTGCAAAACTTAACCAGCACGCTAATAACCTTTTGTATAAGCTGGACCACATAATTCCCATCTTCCTTAGCATCCAATATCTCTAAGACTGCACTGCATGCATAACTCAACATGCAAATATGCATGGCCATATATCAAGTCCTTTAAAACTCATTTCACAGCAATTATGTTTTCTTTAGAAAAAGCAATTATCTCTGTCAAACACACACATTTTGCCTATTACTCTACATCTACTAGTGTTACATACATTTTTAGGCAAGAAAGGGATCATTATGTCCAGCCAATCTTCCTACTTGACCCCAGACAGGAGGACTCAGGTATCACATCACTGGGGCACGTTCATGCTAGTATGAAAACGTGGAAACCTGGTTAAAGAATGGAGCTTGCCTTAGGTCCCCATGGCTTTATACAGTGTTCTCACACAGCTAAAGTAGAAAATCTTTTGGTCTTCTGTTTATCAGGTTACAAGATTAAATTTGCTGGATTATTTTCCTGTTACACCTTACTATTGGTTCGAGCTTGTCGCATTTGCTCAGTACAAAGCATTTGCTAGAGTGCCTTAATAATAAAATCATAGAATCATAGAATGCTTAACGTTGGAAGGGACCTSTAGAGGTCATCTAGTCCAACCCCCCTGCACATGCAGGGTCCCCTAGAGCATGTGGCACAGGGTGGTGTCCAAGTGGCCTTGGAAGATCTCCAGAGAAGGAGACTCCACCACCTCTCTGGGCAGCCTGTTCCAGKGCTYTGTCACCCTCACTAGTAAGAAATTCTTTCTCAAGYTCCTGTGGAACTTTTGGAGCTTCAATTTGCGGCCGTTTCCTCTAGTTCTATCGCTGGCCACCACTGAGAAGAGGCCAGCCTCATCCTCCTCACTCCCTTTCTTGAGGTACTTATACACACTGATCAGGTCCCCTCTCAGTCTTCTCTTCTCCAGGCTGAACAGGCCCAGCTCTCTCAGCCTTTGCTCATAGGGAAGATGTTCCAGGCCCTTAATCATCTTTGTAGCCCTGTGTAATACGCATCAAGTATATTATTGGAGATTGAAAAAAGTTCATCTAGTTAAGAATTTTAACTGTAAATTATGATATTTCACAGTTATATTATAAAACAAAGACTAAAAGCAAATCACAGCTAAGCATAAGTTTGTGTAAAACTTCCTGCTGACTCAAGTTATTAATAAGAAGAGAAACAGGATAGCAGTTCTGTTGATTATATAATAAAAGCAGCAGCATTGTCACACTCTTCAGCATTTGGAGGATATTCCACACCGTCACCTAAACAACACAAAGCAGAGATTTTTTGGAGGATATACTTTGCAGATCAAAGCTGATCTTAAACCAAATTACACTACTTGGGAAAAAAAAAAGAAGAAAAAAAAAGTATTTTCTAATACACATAATCCATACAGAGCTGGATTTAGAGGTGGACAATCAAGGCAGCTTGCCCACAAGGCCAGRCTGAGCGCTCACAGAGGTGAGTTACAGACCAAGGAGTGCAAATCACCACCAGTGCAGCAGCGATGCAGGCAGCTTCAGGCCTCCAGCCTAGGAATCTAATGCTGGTTTGGACTGTAATACCTTTTCTTCTGGGCAACACTGCTTCTCTTCAAGCTCCAMAAACTTGGGCAATTTCAGTAGCAAAGTGAGTAAAAGTATGACCAGATATACTCAGGCATGCTGTACTTCGAGGATGCCTGAACTGCATGGCTCCAAACAGAGATAAAAATCTGCATGTTCAGCTAATACTTTGATCTAATCTGTAAATGTAAACAGAACTATTCCCAGCTACCTTGCAAGTAACTTTTCAATGGTTAATTTTAAACAAAAAAAAATGTTGCAGAGAAATGTCAGTTGAAAGCACTACATAAACTGAGCAAATGTATCAACCACCAATCTGAAGAAATAACAACAAAAAGCACTGCATAAATAACTCTGTGCATTTCTACTTGTTCAYCAACTGAAAAAGCTTCTATTTTCACTATATTTCAGGAATGCAAAATAAAGACTCCCAACACATATAGGCACCTGCTAAAAAAAAAAAAAATGAAAACTGAATGTTACAGTGGGCAGCATACTATATAGAAGAGTTCTTTCTATATAATCTACCTTGCCAAAAAAGCAAAATAGTCGTATGCCTCTACCATATATGGCAAGCCTGTACTCTATGAGATACTGCCATTAAGCCACTGAAGCTTATAATAAATTACAATAGTTCTACAGTGTGCAGCAACTATAGTGTTTTTTATTGCTTCAGCAGCCTTCTGCCTACATATGCACACTTTAAAAAAAAACCCAAAAACCAAAACACACACACACACACACAACAACTCTCCCACACACACTGTTTGCTCCATAATTTCAGTAATGCTGCAGTAAAGGACAAATAATTTTCAAATCTGGAACCATAGATGTTTGATATCAAGCAAGGACTAAAAAACATTATATTCCTTTAAAMAATGTTTTTTGTTAAAATTCTGGCTTTATGCTACTAGGAAATAAATTATCAGGGAGCTATATCACGACAAGTTCATCTGCACTGTTATMATTTGTCATATTCTGGATTAACTCTTAGTGATTTCTAATAGATATCAGCACTTTTTTTCTCTTGAAAAACTTTGCAAGTGAACACATGTTAAAATTTCCAGCMCTTTGAATTAATAACCCTAAAACTTTCTTTTATACTTTTACATAATCTGTTACTTTAAAGGCAATATTACTATACACTTGAACAATCCCAAACAGAAACAAAACAAAAAAGTCAAACAAACCCCTCACCTTTATCCACAATACACATGAACATATTTTCAACTATAGCTCTATGTTTTATATCCTMGTTCTAATTATATTGAATTATATTAATTGCATTTTGAAACCTTGAGGTTCTGTTGACAGAAATATCCCGAAACAATAATGATTCCAGGAGCTTTCAAACATTCTTGAAGATTTTTACCTGAAAAAATAATTGTGAAACAGTTCACAATTTGGRTCATAGTTCCTTTAGTTTATCTTGAAGCTAATATAAATAATGTCAGTAACAAAAAACACTCTATCTCAATGTGTCAAAACTCCATTTCATAATTCAGGATAAAGAGGTTATCCCATGTAAAATAGGGAAAACTTTTATCAATGCGTTAAGCCTTGTCTTTCTCCTCACAACTCATTAGTGAAAATACAGCCCATGAGCTGTAAGATGACTCAGATGAACTTTAATGCAACAAATGGTACCTCTCAAGAGCAACATGTTCTCGTGTGGTTCCAAGCACTGATTTAATTCATCACGAAGATGGATGTTTCTGCTGCTACTGTGGGTACTGTGCAAGCCAGCAAAAATCAGCCTCTCTGGAGGGGTTTAAAGGAGAGCAAATAGGCAACACATTGGATTAAAAATTAGCAGTACCTTCTGACCATGATCTTCCTTCACTCTGTTTTAGTCATTTTTGGATTATCTGATGGATTGGGGCCCCTGGCTGGCACCAAATGTCYATCAATTTCACATGTTTCCGAAAGAAATGTGGGGTAAACATCTGTTAGTCTAAATATAGACCAACATTTATTTATATATCTAAATAAAATATTTCTTGTGGTGATTGCTGTGTCCCTTTGGGCATGGTGCTCTGTCCACAGGGCTGTCCTTGGCTGTTGGCTTCCACACAAGAAACACACATCGAAGCGTTCACGGCTCAGCAGAAGGACACTGGCGTCTGCCTCCAGAAGAGCGAGTATGGCAGTGTGCAACTACTAACCAGAAGCTCTCCCCAAGTGCAAATTCAATAGCCCAGGTACCACTCCTGTGGGAAAACCAAGCTCAGAGCATGGACAGCAGCCTGCCGTGTCTTTTGTCTTCATGCTGTAGAAGTTCACATGGCACCCAGGGACATTCAGTATAGCAAAGCTACTTTCTAGTTTACTGGGTCATAGTACATGGTTTAAATTCAGTGGCTGAGRCTAAAATAATAATAATAAAAAGTACATCTGTCAGGCACTTAAGACAGATTATGAAAAGCTGAGGCTTTGCTCTCCTTCTTCTTTGAAACTTAGTTAAGGGTAGCATAGAAATGCCCTTTTGATAAGCACATAAATTGAAAAGTGGTGGACCCATTTCCCCCTGCCTTACTTCATTGAATAAACTACACAGAAAACATGAACTCTAGAGGCAATGAAATRCTTGTGTAATTTTATAAACAAATCCATCAACTTTGATTTTTTGATTGAAAATATAAAATATAATTATCAACATGTATTTTTTTAAATGAGTTTAGTTCCTACATTAGTTAAAATCTCTTCCAAAAACATGCACATTTTTTTCCGAATCTTTCATTTATCCTGACTTGTTTCTAAAATAATTTATCATGCTATATAATATCAAAATATTACTTAAAATCTAGTTATATTTTAATATAATTTTAATATAATATATAAAATATAATAACAAAAACACTATGTCATTGTACTATGAAATACATTCTAAATCAGAAGTAAGGCTTCGTCATAGCAGAAAGAAAGCTCCTTTTTTGCTCATTTTACCACATTTGTCAGCTACTTATAAACACTAACTGATAGTTGTGTACCTTTCTTCACCTTAAGGGACTTCATTTTAAGGAATTAGCCCCTTCTATTAAGGTGATGACTATTTTTCATGCATGGAACTTGCGCACAGTTTGMGGAGCTCATCTAGTGTTGGTGATGGTCCCTCTCCACGACGGAGGTGAGATGCAGGGTAGATGACAGCCAGTAGCTCTATAATGCTGTGGATAAGGGTGCTGATAACGTTCACAGGGACAAACTCAATGCCACAGATATTTCTCCCCTGCCAAGAGAAAGGGAAACTGTTCAATTAAATTTTCGTTACCTTCAGTCCTGTTTGTACTCATGTTCCACAGATTACCCTGAAAACTAGTTTGTCATGGAAGAGCYATATTAATGCTAAGTAGCATTTTGTAGCAATATTGCTACAAAACTTGCAAATTAAAATAGTCACACTTGGAGCTAAGATATAAAACGGTTACATTACTCACACCATGAATTAGAGGGAGTGCAGTGCAGCAGTGTGGCCAGTCAGAACAAATCTATGAAGCTGATAAGTGAAGCCTGAATACATAACAGATTATTTACTCAACTATAGACCAAGGATAATTTACAGAATTATTGCTTCTCTAATAAATGTACTGAAAAAGAAATACTACATATGAGGATGACTAAGTCTGCAAAGGAATATGGACACTGAAATGCAAAGGCAACTGCAGGTCTAATAACTTATCTCCAGAAGAATTGGTATTAAACGCTTCTTTACATTTTTTGCAGAAAATGGCCTTTGAAATTATCAAAACTTCACTAAAGGATTGTCATTAGAAAAAGAAATAAGAACACGAATCATGATCTCTCCATGTCCCCCAGAGCTAAAGAAGGGCTATGTCAGATTTGGCCTACWTTTTCCCTGATTAATTTCAAATGAACCAGTTTCAAATTCCATTCCAAAGGCATGATTCTGCATATTTTCCAGGTGCAGCTGCAGGTATAAAATCTTCTAAGCACAGATTAATGGAAAGCAGATGCAGCACTGGCCACCTGACTTTACAGAAAGGTCAAAACCAATGTCTCTAAGAGATGTGAATTATTCCATTCCTCTCACTAAAGCTTGCATTTCTGAGGATGCTTTCAAAATGACACAGATCTGTCACTTATGGCATTGTCTTTACCACTTTGCTGCAGCCAGGAAATCAACATTTTGTTTACAGCCTCCCTAATTTATCTGGACCTTCTTTTTYATCTTTTCCCCTCTCGAGAACTATTTAATTAGTTGACAGTAGAGGCTTCCTATTTCATGGTGCCAAGAAACAGGATGTTGGGAGATGGGCCTTAATTCACATTTGCTGCCTGAGAGTGAAGAGTAGAGCACTGAGGGGCCATTTGGACCACTGGGAGAAAAATATAGCAGCCAACGCTTGGCAAGGTGGGTGGGGGAAGCTGGCAGTAAGATGGGTTTTTCAATATCAGACAAGGTGATTTAAAGCCAAAGGCAGCCTGAGATTCAGCATCTAGAGAGTACAGCTACATTATGTGGAGAAAGTGATGGAAAATGTTTGTGTTCTATATGCATATTTTCAACTAACTTTTTTTTTTGGTGGGGGGAGGTGGGAGCGAGAGAGGGGAWTAACAAAATAGTTTCATTCTAAAATATGGCTTTTACAGAACACATACTACCATGTTGAATGCAAATTTTCATCCTACTTTTTAGGCACTTCTGAATTTCTTTGGCTCAACTTAACACCTGAAATAGATGTCCCTGCAGATGTTCCTTAAAAGAAAAAGAGAACGGGGATTTCTCTTTKGGATTTATTGATTCCAAACCTTTGCAATGTGTTAACCTCTTATACTTAAATGTGCGATAGTTTCACTACTCCAATGCTGCATGCTGTAATTTGGGTAAACAGATTAAAAAACAAGTAACAAGCTATAATTAAACAATTAACCTCWGAGAGCTGATAACTAGTATTATCAGATAATCACACTGTAAAAATGATGAGATGCTGCACATCTAACATTTACTAATTTAGTTACAAACGCCATAGTTACAATTCTGTCTAGTATGTAGTGTTTTTTGAAATCTCATTTAAGGACAGAAAAGAATTGCAAAGCTGTGTATGGGCATCCTTTGTAATTCYCACCAAAATGTCAGCAAACGCCCTCCACATGGTGGAAATTCATTTTCCCAGAGTGGAAACTCATTTGCTTTTATCTTCATACTGTGACTATTCTCCAGCTGTGGTACATGAACATTTTTTCCATTTGTATAAAGTCAGTCTCATTGCAACGCTGYCACTGTAGCTGATTCTCAAGAATTTGTCCTGCTACTCACTCCACCCTGAAGCAAAACCAGCATCAGGTCACCACCACTATGAACAAGCGGACCAACACACAAGCCAGACAAGGGAAACCTTTAAAAACAGCTTAATTATCTATTTCTTTTCCTCTCTGAATACTTACCTGTAATTCTACCAGTTCTTCCAGCCACAAAGACATACACATTCTGTAAACTAAATCTCAACTAAACAACTTTGAAAAAATAATGGCCTGGGAGGACTTCATCTTCTCAACACTTATCTCTATTTCTGAGTGCAAAATATAGAGTAGAATAGATAAAAATGAGATGAAGGGTTATAAAATAAACACCAATCTAGAATCAGTCAGCTAACCTAGCCAGAATCATTGCACATGTCCTCCACATGCTGCATACTCTACTCTTAGCTTTCATAAACTCATTCAGAAGCATACTGCCCGATTCCAAAAAAAAMCACAACAACAACAAACACAACAAATTTAGGTGATAAATATTCTAAATAAATCCTCGAATTTTGCATTAATTTTATATTCAGTGGGATAAGAACATTTTGTTCCCTGGTGAACTAAAGAAATGAGACATTCATGATTTGCGCAACTCAAAAGAATAAGGATTATGTTGTATAAAAGAGTATTTATCATTTGAAGGCTGTGAATACAGAAAAGAAAGAACATATGCCTTATTTGGCAAATACTAATGTTCACCAAACCAGGAATTGCTGATGATTTCAGCAACTATTACTGTGGTCCATAGTATGTTTTTAGAATTTGCTTAYATGGAAAAACTCTCTTCAGAGATGTAAGTTTTTCCTGTAATAAAGTTAGGATTATAACAAGTATAGTGAATCTCTCAGAACAGYTATTGATCTTGACAGTACAATACAGTGAAGAGGCCTTTCCTTACTATAATTTAATACTGAAATTTTAGCACTGACAGGACCACCATGAGGTGTCAACATAAGGAGACATCAAGAATAGAGTAAGAGCAAAGATGTCAGCTACACATAAATTTACAGCTAAAAATAAATTAGGACAGATCTTTATAATAAAGAGATATCTTATCTTACCTTTACAACTCAGTACATAAAATCATACTTAACAGATACCAGAAAAGCTCCCAGACTTCATCTCCCTTATCTCCATACCATATTGCACCTTACAGCCCATTGTGCCTTACAGCATATTTCAATTCACGGAGAAGAATGCAGCACCAGAGAAATACATTTAGCAGATTTTTTTTCCTTGATAAGAAGTTATGGGTCAGCATTTTAACATTTATCTGAGAGTTACTATGTTCCTTTACTTTTACAGGACTGAATGTACTTCTTTGTTTAGCGATGTTAAATTCTTGACCACATGCTCACCATGTGCCAAGTCTGACACAAGTATTGTTGAGGGAAACAATAAGTATCCAACCTTACAGTTTTATTTAAAAATATAATTTCAAGCARTAGTCATGGTGTTGCTGTAACTCTCCTTTTAGTATACATACACTGTTGACTTTGGACTTTTTTATTATTATTAGAAAGCAAACCTAAATCCACATTTTCACATATCTCAAGGATGAATTATGTCCAGAACTTCATTAGCTTTGCATTTAAGCTGTGACTGATAYGATAAAGTATCATCTATGACCCAGTAAATAACTATAACTAATTTTWAAAAAATAACAATTTTTTGCCTAAGTAGTTGTTTTTGTGGCAGATGATTTAACTTTAGTCTTTTATGATAGTCCATTTTCAAATGTTTGAAGTAGACATTTCTTTTTCATCCTTAATTTCCATCTCTTGAATCTCGTATGTCCATGTTCACTTAAATGCTTTTTTAAAAAGTAACGTTGATGATGCCTGCTACAAAGTTGTGCATTTCTATATTTCATGTGTACAGTGGTCCTCAGCACTTGCCATAAAAGTTGTCAACATCTACAATGCTTAGCTTCTAAATAATGTGTCAAAATCAATTTAATATTAAAAGTCTTATAGGTGATTTATACATTATAAAATTTATTATTCATSATTAGAAATGAGTCATGCAATACTGTCCATAACTGGATTTACATAAATTGCTTTCCAGTAAGTAGCTATAATGGCTTTGTTAGCAAAGTCAATTTGCAACATCTAACAATGAAAAAGTGATTTAACATTAAAATAATCACCATGAAAACTTAATTAATGTGTTAATTGAATATTTATATTCAACCATAATAATGCAATGTAAATGTATAATTATCTTCTGAAACTATGAAGATCTGGTCAAGGAACAGATTAAGTTAAATTAGTTTTTAAGTAATGTGTAACTAAGGAGAACAGTAAGTAGAATATGTGGTTTCAATGTCTTCTTAATTAATTAGAAACAAGAGCAAGTGACTGAAAGAGCCAATCAACAAAAGGTGAAAAGGGAACCTGCAGCACCCTGTCAGTCACTAAGAGAAAAAAATAAACAAAAATATGTGCTATTCATTTTTTTTTTAAGTTCTTGTAACTCTGAACAAATTTAAAAAAAAAAAAAAAAAAGAGGACTGAAATGAATAGTGCAAAGTCCATGCTTTAGAAGGTTCTTCCCCAGTCCACCGGGATGACTCCTCTTGGCTTCCAGATATATCCCTGTGGGGTCTCTCCAGTTGCTGGAGGTCGCAGCCCCCCTTTTATCCTACATTCCCRGCCGAGCTAGCCCTCTCCTTCTGCCCATTGGCCAAGGTGCTCAGGAGTCACAGGCTTCCCATCCGCCTACACCAAACTCCTGCCTCCCGCCAGCTTTTCTCACCTGAGGTCACCTGACTCCTCTGTCCCCTTCACTCCTGGCTCCGCTCAGTCTCCCCCCTGCATTTTGTCCAGCTCCTCAGCCAGACTAGGGGGGAGCTCCCTTATCTCTAAAAACACAAACTTGTGTGTTCCGCTCAGCTCTAACACAAACCCCGGCAGTTTTTCSAGGACCATGTTAGGACTAAGTCCTGTCATTGTTGGCCCAGACTAGGTCTCTTGGTCAGGAAAATGTTCTYGCAAGAAAACATAAATATATAGAATATTACAAAAAGAATATAACTGAATCTTGTTTAGGAGAATCTAATGTAGAGCCATTAATTTTTACACTATACCTCCTTAGGGCTTCCTCTGTTCTTCCAGAACGTTTTATAAGTAACTTTGAGCATCAGCCTTAATTGTAGCTACTGCTGCAAACTCGGATTGCAGCAGATCCTACCATTTCTGATCCAAATCCAAGAAGATGCTAAAACAATACAGTAAAAGCAGCACTGCTACTCTACAAGATTCACAAAAGCAGCACTTTGATTAGCAATAATTTATTTATCATGAAGACTAGCGTAATTACACTAGAGTTATTTGACTACTAAATATGTGGCAAAATCATTACATTTCTAGACTRCTTAAATTGATTCCCATCAACTTTATTAAATAGGCTGTGAGCTTTTAGATTAGTGACAAAAACTGAATTATGCTACACTGATCCTCTCAGTAAATCAGAAATCACTAACATTTACAATGATAATTTCAGGTTTTATCTGATGCTAGATTATTGATTGCTCTTAAACTATCCCACTTTGTAAGGTAATGGAGGAAAGAAAATGAGATACAAGTCTGGCTACTAGAAAGTGACATTTAGGATCAAAACCTAAACCTTCTAGGTTTTCCACCAGAAGGATAAAGAATTGGAAGAAGCAGAAATACAGTGAAAAAGAAGGTTCTGTGAATACTTCTTTGCAAGCTTGTAATTGGTAAAGCCTTTTTGATCACTAACAGCTTAATTCAACAATAACACGCACATTTTTATAGAGATACATTTTTTAATATCAGCATAACACTCCTCATTGCTGTGGTAAAGGCTACTCCAGGCAGGCTTTACCTCCTAACTATCAACATCCTAACATCCAGCATCCAGTTCACTTGCGAATGCGACTGTTACTAACAATATCCCTGATATTTCACCTATGGGTGTATATGACCCATAAAAAGAAAAAAAAAAAAAAAGAAAAAAAMCTAATTATTACAAGAAGATTTAGATACAAMCAGCCCATCTAGCCACATTTCTAATATGTAATTTATTCTMCTTTAAGTTAAAGAATTTGGGACAGTTTATCACCCTCCATCTAAGAATATCCACCCCAAAAAATCATTCTGAGCCATCTGCATGAACTGACTACACAGCCAACAACTTACTACAGTAATAATTACTAGGAAATGTTCAGGTACTACCATGTCCACACTATTGTCCTTAAATAAATGTTTTATAAGGAATCAAAATATCTAGCATGTTAAATGCATGCGACATAGCTTTATTAKCACATACTCAGCAGCGTACATTGAACATATTAATAACTTGGAATGGAAAGACAGAAATAATTTSAAAGCCTAAAAAGTAAAATTCAAATAATCACAGGAAGCTCTTCAGCACTTCTGTGGTTATGCTGGAAAAAATGAATCTGGAAAGAAGGTCACATCTGAATTTTTATGTTAGCCACATGCAGTGAAGTGATATTGTTACCACTTCTGAGATAGATATAATTCATCCTGATATAAAAACTACAAAGCATGTCTTTGAATAGACTCTTCTGAAGCCTTATACATGCATACTCAAAAACAAAAAAAATCTACACCTCATGTTTTGGATTGCTACACTACCTAAAGCATATTGTATTAAAAATATGCAAGGTTCATTTGTTCCATGAGCCAGTTTTCCATAGTTAAAGCTAAAGCACTCATGATATCTAAAAAGAAACTGGAAACTTTGCTTTTACTAGATGCCTTTKCACAATGTCAGAACTTTCTCCTATCTTGTTTCTTTTCTGTCCTCAGAAAATTTCAGCAATTCCACACCTTTCTGCTATGATAACTCAAAACACTCTTTTAATGTTTGACACTTAGACTACAGTATAAATGAGTAGTTCTGGAATGACCTGAAATGACAACATTTGGACAAGGCTGATACATAATACTTWTGTGATCACACAGCTCAAGCATTTTGAAAGTATAAATTATGCTACTGACAAATAAATCCATTTTTGAAATTTTTTTTAAGCAAAATTGCATGTTTGATAAGCAGCACTATTAAGAAGTAAAAATCTCCCTTCTAATCCATCAGCCACCAACAGATCATATTTCCTGTGCTTTGTTTAATCTTCCATCTACAATCATGAAAGGAGTCGTATAATGGTTAAATAGGAAGAATACTACTACACCTGAACATTACCTGAGGACTTGGGAAAATTGGTTTTGCTCTTTGATCCTGCCACATCTTGTGAAGCCTTGATAAGGTGCGTGCCACAGAGCTAGAACTGGATCTGCGGAGATGCTTCAAGACGTGCCTACCTGCTCTCGCTCCCCCACTGAAGTTAACAGGAAGCAGAATTTAGCGCTGTGCAATTCTGAGAATCCAGCCATGGCAGTACTCTTAATCATCTTTCTGCCTTAATTCAGCAGCTTATTTTTAAAGAACTTAAGTATGGGTAAAGCACTTCAATGCTGACATGTTTGATTACACAAAATAATTTCTAATTACCTCTGAAGTGTACTCAAAAACTGTTTCAACTTAAGAACCATATTCTAGATTTTCCTGTCATCTTTTAAGGGATGTAATCCATAGATGAAAGATTAAATAATGTCTATGTAAAGGGCTGAACTGAAAGGGTAAATCTTATTTTTTTTAAAAAAAAAGATTCTCCTCTAGTATTTTTAGATTCCTAATCAGGATTTGGGAAAAGCTTTAAAAAAAAGGTATTGTTTTACTTCACTTTCTATAAAAAATAGGATTTATAAAAGTGAAGCCTTTGCCACTTTCTTCCTCCTCTCTGCTTATTGCCTTTTCACACTTCAGATTATCTCCTTGCCTGAATCATATACATTTACTCTCTCAAGTCTTCCTGTCTTAACGTATGAAAGTATTTCAAGCCAATGTTTAGAAAGCTATAAAAGAAAGTACTTTCATATACTGCTATGTTTGATTACAGAAGAAAAATTGTGTTTTAAAGTGTTCTTTGAAAAAGAAAAAAAGAAGAAAAAAGAAAGAACAGGGAAACAGAGTAGGCTTGTCTAAACTCAAAGGACTTCACCCCCACACTGCTGTTAATACTTTGGTTAAATGTCAAAAATGAGTTTCTTTACTCAAAAGGATACTTCCATAATTATAATTCTCTTGCTTTTAAAAATATCAAAAATTCTATTTTGAAGCTTAAAAATTACAGCCATTTGGTCATATATGTTGTAGCACTACAGAAATTATTCTACAAGGGTCTTCTTAGAACCTATCAGAGGCTGTAGGCATCAAGCCAATATAGAAATAAGATGTATGGATAAAGCATTCCTGCAACTGTTTGCACGACTGTATGTTTAACTATATACCTCATTACAATGATTACAATGGACATAAGCAAATGCCTCAGTTCAGCACGCAGTTATGCATGCTATATTACATGCATAATTATATACACAGAGGCATATTTCAGGTTCTGAATGAGCACACATTTTTGCATATGTAATTGTACAACCATATTTATCATTTATATTATATTACCATTTGTAGTAGAAATATTAATTTTGGAGAGATATCAAATTGTGAAGACTCAAGTTCTACTATCATACCACAAAGCATAATATAGGCTGCTCCCTAGAATATCACTGAAAAAATAGTTGAGTGTCATTACACGAAAAAGACTTTGGCAATATATCTAGTACGTCCAGGGAGAAGACAAGCTACAAGTCTGTTTTATGAAATCCACTTGGTTTCTGTCAAAAGCAATGACTTCTAGAAATCTAATTTTTAAAAGGAACAAACTTCCATATTCTGGTTAGAGTATTTCAGTTTAAGAATTATTAAAATATAATTTATGAAGAAAAATCTCTACACTTGACAAATATCTGAAAGATGATGTATGATTTTTAAAATTATTTTAAATAATCCTAGTGCCCTCAAAACAACCTTCAAATTCCTTTTTCCAGTTTTGCTTCTCCTTTTTTCTCCTTAAATGTGATGTGCAACTATCCTTACAAGCAAGACATCTGAATTCAGGTGTATCCATGTCTTGCGCAAAAAACAATGTATGTATGATAAGATCACTTATTTAGTTTTCTAAAGTGTCCCTAGTCTAAAAAGAGAACAGAACTAAACACACGAGACATCATTTATGAGGTTCAAACAGGTGTATAAGGATGATGCAGGAGCAGCAGAGCAAACAACCGTTGGTTTCTTCCATAGCTAAACCTTAAGCACTCTCTCCCATGGGGATTTCTACCACATACAAGGAACAACCACTTCAGACTTGCCTTTTTTCATTAAAGTGCCTACAGAGCTAGTCCTGGTCATGTAATTCCACAGAATGTGCTGCTATTTACAACCCCAACACCTGTGTGAATCACTAACTCTGCATGAAATTTGATTGAAAATGCAACCGAACAGCTGGTGGGAAAGTTAGCAGGTAACAACCAACAGGGAAAAATCCTGCATAAGGCTCACTCCTTTAAGAAAGCAAATCCCTAGCTTATTTCCTGTGTTTCTTGCTCCGATTAGTGTCTAGTTTGAAATCTAATGCCATGTTTGGGAGATGTGACCTCTCCCCAGGCTGTTATTCATCTCATATTTTCATGGAAGAATGAGAACAGACAATGAACCCTCAGCCAGGATGTCAGGGAGCTTTTTGTGTCATTTTTGGAGCTGTAACTGAGTATTATTTCAACGTTGCCTCATTATTACCCCACTTAATAACCCTTTCTCTCTTTTTTCTTTATAACTTAATTTTTTGAGGCTCATTTTGTGTGCATGTGTATATGTGCATATGCATATGTGTGCATGTGTATATGTGCACACATCAATGCGCATATGTGTCTTTTTGGAACTTGTTCTGCAAGCTTCCAGTTTTGAGTTCTGGGGTTCTACAAGATAAAACATAGTTCAAGCATTCATAAATTATGCATGCCATCTTGTCTGCTTACATAATATAAACTGCAAAATATTTTCTAACGCCTTTAAAAAAATCCTAGTATGTTAATGTTCTTAAATTGTTATTTTTATGTATCAAATTTAATAAGAACTTGGTGGAAAATACTCAGAAATATTCAGTTTTTCTCAGGAAATGATCTTGGAACAAACGATGGATTTTGTGAATTTTGTGCATTTTTTAATTTGAACAGTGAATTCATTTGGAACAGTGAATTCAGTGCAGGAATTATATTTGTGCTGATGACAATCATCCTGCAACACTATTTAGTTGAAAAGATTTTAAAACCAAGTTTAATGGCCTTGCTGATCAGATTATTATCTTAATCCTGATACCCTTAATTACACCAAGATAATTTCACAGAGAATAAATGCCACCAGCTACTTAATATGAGTAAGAATAGTAAATTCATAAATGAAGGCAGAATAAAATGAATAAAATCTGTGCTGTTTTGCTGTTGAGTCTCACTAACGGTTACCTTTGCTGTGAAATGCATCACAGACTTTTGAAACTTCTGAGAGTCAAAACAGGCTAAAAGACTAAAAGCTCTTATTAAAGAAAAAGTACCTGCTAACTACGATTTACAGACAAATCACCCTTCAAAATATCACTAATGACATTTCATCCAGCAGGAACCCTCTATTCCAGAAGGATGGTAGAAGACAAAGACCATATAAGCAACTAACTGAAGTTTAAATTGGAGAGAATAAGAATAAAAGCTAGTTGACTGAATATAATTATGTCCTTGCTCATTTTAAGAATCCCAGTTAAAGCATGGTTCCAAGTTTCATTATAAGAAATGTTAAATTCAAAATTTAACACTTTGTTCTATTTGTGAGTAGGAAAAAACAGCTATCTAATGATACAGTGGCAGCAAGACTTGTAAATTTAACCCCAAAAGGCATACTGCTCAGTGTCTTTTTCCCCGAAGAGAAATGTTTCAGCAAATAATGTGGCAAAGGAAGAAAACCTATAGAAAAATTACAGGTGGACTTATAGACTGAGATTGTCATGAGCATAACTTTGGGCAAGTAATACATTTTCAGATTACAAACTCATTTGCTTAAGTCCATATGAGCTTTAAATACATCCACACAGTGATGAGAAAACTTACAAGCAAAAATCTGCTATGAAATTGAAAAATAATTTATCATTAATGCTATTTATTAGCATCGGTTTTGGTGCCTGTTTATTTATAAATGTATTAAAGATTAACTGAAAACCTTTATAGAGTATTTAGAGTATTTGATTTGCACACATGTGTTCAGGCATATATTTAAGAAATGGTATAAAATTGCAGTGGACAGTCACATCAAAACTCTACAAGTTAAAGCTGAAGCAATCCAAGCTAAGAGAGTGAGAAAACATACTCCTCTGCAGGGTTTTAGCATGATACATTTAACTGACATTTTGACATTTCTAATATAAGCTAAATTTCTTCAAAAGCAAAGGAAAAAAACCTGCCATTCATGAAATTCACCATACGAAACAGGAGATATATTAAAGGGATAGAGAGGAAGCAGTTTTAGGTATGGTCATCATCAAGGATCGTTATGTAGACAGCCCTAATTCTGCTTTTATTTTCCCTTCGCTTTGTCACCACAGTCATCTGGGAGAGAAGCCAGCAGCTTAGTTTGTGCCCAAGACCTGATTTATTACTTAGGTGTAAATGGAGATATGCTGTGCAACTCTGAAATCCCTGAAAACAGCCACAGCTCCCAGCTAAATGTCACTGCAGGGTGAGAGCTGTAGACTTTCTATTACTGTTGATGTGCAAGTAGGAACAAGACTCTGCAAACAGCTCCTGTTCATTTGTTCTGAAAAGATCTTCAAATCTGCTGTTATCTCAGTCTGTCTTGACATACTACCTTGGGACTTTCACACAATTATCAGCCAGAAGGGGAAGCTTCTTGAGAGGTGCTATGACTGCCAATGAACTGAAGAGCAAAGACTGTTCTAGTTTGACAGAACTGACAGACACAGTTGTCAGGAATAGTTGTTCCATCAGAAGCAAGCTAAAAAAAAAAAAAAAAAAACATCCAAGGTGATGCGGAGTCTCCTTCTCTGGAGATCTTCAAAAGCCGCTTGGATGCAATCCTGTGACCCTGCGTGTGTAGGGGGTTGGACTAGATGACCTCTAGAGGTCCCTTCCAATCCTAAAGATTCTGTGATCCTGTGATAAAATCATGCAAAATGAAGATCATTACCAGGCATTAGAGTTCTATTTCTTACATTTTGCCTATTCTTTACAATGCAAAAGTTAACAAGGGTTTGTAGTTTCAAGCTTATGCAGAAATGAAAAAAAAAAAAAACACCACTCTGGAAAAATTTGAAAGGACAAAACCACTTAGATTTCTATGTATATGTCGTCACCTACAACAAAAGGAAAAGATTCCTCAAAAAGAATCCTTTACCGATAGTAGCTCCTACAGCAGCCAGCTTCACTAGAATTCCTAGGAATACTGTGAATTAGATGGACCATTGGTGTGGTTCACAGCAACCTTTCGACCTTCTCACTAAGCAGACAGGACCTCTGGTTACCGAGCGAAACAGATTTTGCAAGAAGATAAAAAATTTCCAGTTCTGGAAGATTTTACTGAAGTCCAAGCTTAGAAAAAGAAAAACGGTGATTCATTTTTTTTTCACATTAGAACCCAGTAAAAATAAATTACTCCTCAGGTACGCTGCTAATTTATTCTGACATTTGGKTTTGTAATTTGTATGTAATTGTTTCATATAACTTTTCTTTTTTGTATTCTGCCTGAAATGCATGGAAAACACTGGAACGAAAGTTACTTCTCTGCTGGGAGCCTTAAAAATGTTAATGTAAAAGAAGCTGCTAGGATTTCAGAGAGGAGAATAAAATAGGAAGAAGTGCTATAGGGACAAAATATAAAACTAATATTAAAATATGCCCAATATAAAATAAAAAAAATAACAATTTGCATCTAAAGTGAACAAGGGAGGTTTAAAAAGACAAGGGAAATACAAGTAGCTTCAGCTACTGTTCTGGAAGTATCTCATCAGAAATGTAATAATTTCTCGCATGAATTTGTTAGTTGAGATATTGTGAAGACACCAGAGAGAAGTAATTTTCTGGTGCAGAGAGAAAACTCCTCCATTCCTTCTCCTACTAATAATAACAAAAAAAAGTATTTGCAGAGTGTACAGCAGGCGTGACATACTGTACACATATACAAAGCATATTACTAAATATATAAATAAAATAAAATTAAATAAATAAATAAATAAATAAATAAATAAATAAATAAATTTATAGATACTGTCAACAGAGTAAATCTTGAATATCGGAGAGAATGATGATGAATTTGAGAAATTACAGACTTGGAAACAAGTATATTTCTGAAAAGGATATGGAATTTCTTCTTTCATTCAGCTCTTTACCTCTTTTTGGCAATTTAGAACTAAACTGAAAACAGTCATTTAAGTAAGATTGCTCTGGGTTTGAGAACGAAATAACAGAGCCAGCTTTGGACATGCAGAATGTCTGACAGAAATAAATGGTAACATATATATCTTGAATGTGTCATAGGTAAACTTTCCAGAGGCATTTAAATGTCAAGTCGACTTTTCCTCAGACCATCTAAACTTTGAATTAGATTCCAATTCTAGCAGCTTAATGGAGGCAGACTGCAGAATAACAACTCAGGAGTTCAACAGAACTATTATAACTTAAAATTCACACACCTCACTCCCAGTAAAATCTTTTTAAAAGTTTTATATTTCCAAGGCATAAAAATTAATTTGCAAAGCATCACAACTCCCTGTAAGAACAATAACTCTCTTATTTGCTAAATGGATTTAATCTTTATGTTATTCCATTATGATCTTTCTAGACATAAATTCAAGGCATGTAACAATTAGTAGTAAAAGCTAAAAATATCCTAAGGTAGCCATATTGGTAATTAGCACAAGGACCTGATACAAAATTAGCTTAGATCGTATCAGCTGAAATTCAAAGAGAAATTCAAAACTCCTTTTTATTTTTTCAACACAGAATAGATAGCATAACATAACACAGCACACACTGAAATAATTCCTTTATAGGCATGACTTCAGGTGCATAATCTGCTGTTTCTGAAGAAAAGTGCTCGATTATTACAGGTATTATTAAAAAAAATGTAATGTTCATTGGTTATTTGTTACCGTCCTAAGTTAAAAAAAAAAAAAGAAAATTCTCTGAAGAACTCACCTATTTGTGATTAATTTAGCACCTTTGGAAATAATTTATTCATTGTTTGAAGTTGCAATTTTGAGAATAGCAGATCAATAGAGAATGAGTAAAGAAAAGTGGAAATCAAAGCATCATATTGGGATTTTTTTTCTTTTTACAAATACAGAAGAAAAAAAGGCTTCATTTCTTTCCTCTCTAAATATGCATATTCTTCCTAATGCCTGCTTGAGACTGATTTCATAAATTAAGGTAATAGAGCTGGATTTTTTTCCCCCTTCAGTGGTAGTGATGTACTTCTAAACTGCTTTTTAATTTTTATTTTATTATTTTTATATTTGTAAAAAGAAACAAAAACCAAAAACAAACAAACAAAAAAAACACTCAATAAACATTATTCTAAATACTTACCTGTCTCTTCCATTGCTTTTCTGGATTACACTTGACCACCGATTTCTCATTGAAATTTATCAACTGTCAAGACACTAGATGTGAAAATATGTTTGACTCAGTAGGGATTCAAATGAACTGAGGAAATTAAATTAGCTGAATTCAGTCCTTGAAGCTCATTATTGTTTAGAGAAGAAAAAGYTACAAAGGTGACAAAATTAGCAAAAAGAAGTTAAAGAAACCCAAGGAAAAGTGACAGTGCAAATTTATATAGGCAGGAGAAACTGCTTCAGATGAGGAAAACCTTAAGTTAATTAATACAAAAATTACTCAGATTACTTCTTTGAGTCTGGGAAGTTCAGCTACAACATCAAATTTACTGTGGATTCCTTTTGTTTGTCTTATTGGTTGTTTCTGAAACKACTTCAGCCAAAGAAAGCTCCAAATGTTATTATTATTAATATATTAAGCCTTTAAGAAGCTGATTTAAAGCTTCTGTCACACACTGAACTCTCATCACAGCTAATAAAAATTAGTAATGACACGTTAAATTATTCATCTTTATTTGACTGTTTGTAGAGTTTTGCACTTTGTCCTCTGCTAGCACACCTACGACTAGGCTGGGTCTTTTCAGAAGCCCAGAATAAGATTATCAATCTCTCACTTGCGTTAGGAAACCTAGAACTGGACACAATATCAAAGACATAGAATGGCACATAGTGGATATTTAGAGTAACTGCGACTGCTATTCCCTTGGTAACAAAGTTCAGCATGCGGGTGGCTTTGCAGAAACCAAGCTGCTCGGCCGCACTCACGGCCGCCTTGGCAGCAAGGCCCTTTTGGCAGCAAGGCCCTTTTGGCAGCAAGGCCCTTTTGGCATGGCCCATTTCATGCACAACGCTTGTCATTATGGAGCTGAAGTCTTCTGTCAGCAGTTCCGCCAGCAGGCAGAAGTCCCTTCGAATGGCAGCCTTGCCCTGCAACGCATCCAGAGCTCCTCACAGTTTGATGTTGCCTGCAGACATGACARAAGTGTTCTCTTTCCCACCACCCGTATCATTCCTGAAGATGCTGAACAATATTGGTTCTCAGACCTCTCAGGTTCTAAAGCCTTAGAAGCAGTGCCTAGTTAGGCTTGAACCACCAGCCTAGCAGTCCAGACAAATGCATCCATCTAGTAGCCCTCTCATTCAGTCTGCTAGAAGAAACTAACKTCCTGCTAAAGAGTAAAGTTTTGACCGCTCTCTCCTGCCGTGCACTGAGCTAGTCACACCATCATAGATGCAAGGGTAACTTTCTCCACTTCTTCATTAAAGCCAGGTAGTTCATGGGAGATGCCCATGGCAACATCCCTTTCCCTCTGGTCCTGACCACAAGCCTTCATCTGCCCCATGCCTGAGCCACACATGCACCTTTCCTGCCACCCTTCCTCAGGAGCCTCCATCCATCCATCCATCCATCCATCCATCCATCCATCCATCCATCCATCCATCCATCCATCCATCCATCCATCAGCACTCCCAATCATGCACACTCCTCCACCATTTCCACATGATCCCAGGGACAGCAATACTGCCCAAAGGGGAACTTTGAGTTTCTCCCATTTCACATACACACATTTTATTTTCCTTTATTCTCTTTGATATTCAAGATGTGAAATCATGTTGATTTATGGGGTACTTAACACATTAGTCTTCTAAATAGCTTTGCATCATATTAATTTTGATTAGAGGCAAATTAATTTATGTTTAACAGAATTAATGGTAATTAATTAATTACCAAGATTAAAGGCAATCTAAGAACAAGGTAAATTATTTTTCATAAGCCGGTACTTTTCCTAAAACCATTAAATGTAAGAATTGCCAGGGTTAAGAATTATTCTAGAAGTTATGCAACTGGTCTAAGTCATATATGACCATTGAGACATGTATTTGATAAGAATAAAAAGGTAACGTTAGACCCTAGTGGAGCAGAATCATTCACAATTGGCATATAAAACACTTCAATAAATATTACAAAATTGGTATTACTCTATTTCTCTACTGGAAGGAGAACTTACGAGAGATACTACTTTTACCTCAGCCACATCTAGTTGAGTGACCTTCCTTCTGAAACTTGCCCTTACATTTGGGCAAGTATTAATGATATTTTTATCCCAGGACACAGTCACTGTCAAAACAGTTTTAAGTGGTAGATAAAATTATACTAATCATTAAGAAAAAATATAGTCTTCACTCTTGAGAATGATGAGATGGCTACCTCAAAGTTCATTTTCATAAAAGCACAGAAAACAGGCATTGTTTCAAGCATTTTTCCCATTTTAAATGTTTAAATATAGATTATCTTTCCTAAGCTATTTACCAAAAAAATGCATCTTGTTTGTCAAGCTTTTAACAATTAATCCTGTAACCTTCCTAGGCCTTACATTCAATATTTAACTGGAGTAAAAAAAAAACTTCAGAAAGCTTAACTTGAACCTTTCTACCATTTAGGTTTGTTACTTCTTGTCCTGTCAAGAGCAGACATGTAGTTTTTGTTCCTAGTTGCACCAGCCTTTTCATGTCTCTCCCTTACTTTCCCTCCTGGGCACGAAGCAATCAAATTCTCACAGTGTTTTTTCCTCATAGGATACAATTTCTAGATCTCAATTTCGAGCTGAAGAAGCAAAAACTAASTGTAAATTTAGACTCTCGTCTAGTCACATTAGCTATCAGCAGGAATCCTGCTAATATGTCTTAATAACAGTGCTTTGAATTGATACTTTACCCAGATTATTTCTTTCTATTCAAATAATTTTGTCCCATAATAATTCAAATTTTGTCCCATTTGACAATATTTGGTCATGATATAAAGATAATAAACATATTATTAACATCCATTAAATGCACAAACTACTAAAAATACATAACTAATATAATCACAGGACTGTTCATAGCATAAATCTTCTAGTATAGCATTTAATGAGCTGACCTCCTTAATTTGTTGCCATTTAGTCTGAACCACCAACACAAACAATAATCATCAGTGACCTGAATTAGGGTCTATTAAATGACCATCAGTATCCATATTAAATCTCAGCTTTACTACTAAAGATTGAAGCTTTTGATCATAGATTTTTTAAAACTTTTCCTAGCTATGTCATAACACACCATATTAAAAAAAATATTAAAAGTTAGGGGTTTTTTTGAATACTCAAAATCTGAACAAAGCAAGATACACAGATTCAAAATTAACACCCATCATTAGGAGTTTTCACAATAATTTTTAAATCTTTTTCACTTCAGTGGTGAAGTTACGCATTGTAGAACAGATAAATTCTTAGTCCAGGTATCTTTTTCAGAATGTGAACATTCTGGTCTTCACTGTCTGACTGGATCGTAGTTTTATCTGTTCAGCACTTAGCACAATAGGCAGCAGCACAGAACAGACAGCTCAGATATAGTAAGGCCAAGACAAAGCTGTCAATCACAGGCACTGCTGACTTACTCTGAACCATTTAGGATACTGAAGAGATGATGTTTTAAGGAAGACAGATAGCTCTATTTTTACTTCTTCTTCTTTTTTTTTTTTTTTTTTTTTTTTTTTTTTTTTTTTTTTTTTTTTTTTNTTTCAACTTTGTTGGGAATGTTTGCTGTATCATTTGACTGACAGGAATTTTCATGTGTTTTTCACTATCAAAATTTTGCACAAAATTCTAAATATTTATTTTACAGGATGTTACAGTTAATTTGTCCCAAATGATAAATTATTAATGTTAAATGCCTTCTGTCAAAGAGCCACAAGGTTGCTCTGCTAGGAGTGTATAAGCAAGGCACTTCTTTAGGAGCCACAAGGTTGCTCTGCTAGGAGTGTATAAGCAAGGCACTTCTTTAGGAGCCAAAGCAGACGGCAGCGCAGCTCCTACATGCCACTGCGCTTGCACCGTCCTGAGCATCAGGCCTATGGCACCTCCACTTGGAATGGGCCACATGTGCCAGCACCTTGCAAAGCTACCACACTTTCTATGCTGTTTGACAAAGACTAAATGAGCTCTCCAAAGACTTAGAAAACTAGACTAGACCCTTCTATCCAAAACTTTTTCTCTCCATTAGTCTCTATCCCATTTTCAAAGTCTTTTTTCCTCTCTCCCTCTTTTTTTTTTCTCCTCTCCTTAAGATAACTTAGCTTATGATAAAATTAGGCAGCTACTTCCCTGCTATGGAGAGCAAGCTTCTCTAAGACTCCGTTGTTTTGAAGGCAGTCTGTTCCATTCCACTAATCCTTCAAAAGCACCTCTCCCAAGAACACCCTTCTCCATCGTACTTCAGGGGATTTTCTTTTGCTCCAAAAAATGCCATGTTCAGATTCTGGAGGAATTAGTTCTCCTGGATTCATCCAATCTGTTATCCCGAGATGTTTCCACCTGAAAAAATGATCACTCAAGTGTAACAACTGACTTGTTCCTAATCTGACAGATATGTGACAGCACTGCCAGYCTGCAGTAAATTCCACATACATTGAGGCACCAAGATATCAAAACACGAAAAGCCCAGGTGCAGAAAAACATAACCAAGGAAAAGTGTATAYTAATGCATTCGGGATAAAAGAAAATCTGACAGCTGACATAGCATTTTGTACAACCATCTGATTAACTGATTCAAAGTGCTCAGCCAGACTCTACAGGTGAAAAGAGAAGTCTGAAACCAAGCGTCAGTGGCAAAGAGTTTAATGATTTGCACAGCCCTTTTCAAACAGCATAATATATGATCTGAATTTCATGTTGAATGAATACCACATAGAATATAAAAAAAAATTATTTTTAATGCTGGAGTTGACTGCTTTTCCTTGGATTTAAACATATCCCATATCTTTCTCTAACCTGACAACTGAAGAGAAATAAACATCATGTAGTTATCCACCTGCTATATAGTTGAACTACTCTAGTCACCTCAAGCCTTACTTTTTGATTTCAAGTAATTTTCCTATAGAAATACTTGAAAGAAAAAAAAAAGAAAAAAGACACCCTATTTTCTTTTATCTTTGCTGAAGAAAGGGAAGAGGACTCAAAACTCAGAAAAAAAATCTAGTAGGGATAGAAGGATGAAATGAAGGAGACACAAAGATGAATGACCCCCATCATAGGACCATTCTCTCCTCCATCATTCTGAAGCATGAGATACCTGATTACTCAGGGTACTATGATAGAGATAGGATAGATCGTCCCAAGGTTTGGAAGAAGGAGCATTCAATGAAGGCCAAGCCTTACAAAAACAACAACAACAAMAAAAATCTATCTTGGCAAAGAACTGCAAGCTTGCCCACGAAAAAAATCATTCCTGATAAAAGCTTTGAAACTAGTCTACTACACCAAARCTTTCAGTTTTTAGAAATCTGCTTTTTCTAAAACAAAGCAAAAGACAAGCTTCCCCTGAAAAAAAATCCAGATTAATTTACAAGTCTAATATTAAGCACACAGTCCTTTAAATCCTTGATTTCAGTCCCCCTAAGGGGTAAACATAAGGCTGACTGTATGCCAGGAATGAGTCTACTCAGTAAAAAAAATGTGATTTTTACAGTCACTTTTCAATTTAACTGACAGTTAAATTATTACGAATTTTCAGAGAAATTCCATATAAAATAAATCCCTCAGGCAAACATGCAGCAATTGAAGTACTGATATATTTAACTTATCAATCTAAAGTTAAATTACTAAAATTCCTGTTTCTACCAGCTTCAACCATTTAAGCTGGACCTCGATGAAATTTTAATTTTTAGTGTATTTTAAGGACTAATGTTTTAGGTTAATTAARTTTTATTAGTACAAACACAAGAATTTAAAATTAAGATGGTTGCTCTTCTGTAGTATGTTTGTTTATTAAATGTGTTACAGTTATTTGAATTGACTAAGAAGGATGCAAGTGGAAATAGGCTGTGCACACTTGACTTTGAATAACACTGTTTTTCACATTATTTTTTAAGATCATGAAAGTGCAAAATTCCAACTTTTTGACTACATTGGTAATCTCAGCATAGAGTACACCAGGACTTTGAAAGTACCCCGACAAGCAGAAACAGTTATGCTTTAAAGTTCATACTCAGCATAATGAATATCATTCCTTTCAGGCAGCTTTTGTCAAATTCYATACCATAAATTATTCTCGCTTCTCCCCTCGCCTTCCTCATGAATCTCAATTATTGCACATGCAGGGGATCCAAAGAGTGAGACAACAGCAAAGTGGCAAGCTGGTGCCACTAGGGAGGAASAAAAGGAGGAGGAGAAGGTGAACACGAGCTCTACATTATTTATTCCTTATAACAGGAAGGTGTCCAAGGCAACAAAGAACAGTTGTTATTCAAAAGCAGGAGGCAGAAGGGATGGCACTGAGTCCAACACTGGAAATAATCTTCATTTCTCCGAGGAATTAGCTAAGGCTATTGCTGCTCGCTCCTTTGTACTTTAACAAGGAGATGGTGGGCATTGGATAATGTAGGGAAAGGGCTTTTGGAAGCAGAATTTTTCCTTGCCCCATGCCGACATTGATGCTTATGCCCAAAGGCAACACAATCACTCAGCTAACGGACAGCCACAAAAGTAAGGCCGTGCAAGGAAGCTCTGCTAAAGCTGTAGCTTTGCCTTTTTCTTGCTGTAATATCCTACACACTAAGCACAAAGGCTGAGTCTCCTCAAGAGCCTCGCCTGAAGGTCAGGCACTGTGCTAACACAGCACAACTTCCACGATGGGGAGCCCTCGTGGCTCACRGACTCAGTGCACAGCTAGCAGAGCTCCAACTGGCTTGAGCCTATAGATACTCAGGCTTCCCATATGAAAAAAAAAAAAGTGCTTGTTCTTCATCGGTAACCCTTCATTTAATTACTTTGATAATTACTATTATTATTAATTTTATCATGTAAAGCAATAATGAGATGATACTGCTTGTTTAAATGATACTTTCYTGTGGTCCAGCATTCATTGCTTGTTTTCAATATTGGACATAAAGCATCACCACAGCTTGCCAACTGATTAATGTGGAAGGGAAAAGGGTATTGGTTATTATACAGATCCCATCATTATGGGTAGCATTTGCTCTCCAGTCTATATACAGTAAATCAAAATGTAATCTTCTGTAGAGTTTATTATTGTAATGACTTCATTGGTATCTCTATCCACATCCAATTCACATTTCAGAGATCTAGAGAGATTCTTAGGATTATCACAGAGGAAACATTTACCTCTTCTCCCTAAACATATTCTAGTGTCATTTAATCCATGCTTTGAYTTTTCTTTAAAATTTATACTTTACAGGGCAGCTTTGTCAACTTCCAAGGCTTTTTGCTGTTTTTTTCCCTCTAAGCACCTACCTAAGCACCTACCTTGTTTTAAATCCGAGTTGTTGCTCCTTTGCCTCTCTATTATCACTATAACATCTGCTTATTTCTCTCATTAGTAAACCATTAYTTTAGTGTGTGGAGCTTTTGTGTATTTGAGGACTCTTTCAGTTTTCTTCTTTGATTTAAATCTGGTCTTACTAATCATGGCCACATCAGTGTAGAAAATTATTGTGTCTCATGCACCTAATAGAGTCCACAAAGAGTCTTTTCCCTGTGTATGTCTTCCCAGTTTCCTCATAAATATCAAACAGATTTTAATTTAYTGTGGCAGTGATGTACCCTTCTTATTGACTGTTTATGTTTTCCAGGAGCAGCAGCTCCCTAACATTTTCCTAATTTCTTGTACTCAATACTTACTCAACAACTTCTAAAGTTGAAACCTATTTGCTTCTACAAAGGTTTTAAAACTTGGTTTTCCTGTACAGCTTTTACGTAGTGATTTCTACTTTTATTCAACAGCTGACTGATAAAGCGTACTGTCAGTGTCTGCACGGCATTATCAGCTGGAGGCAGTTCATATAACTTTATATAACTTCTTTGAAGTATTTCCTAATATCTTTGGTTCGGAGACCAATAATATATTATATAATTGGAAACATACATATTAATATGAGCAACAGTAATAACTATTTGCTCCAACGTGAACCTGAATTCAAGCAGATCAAAGTAAAAAGTACAYTTACGGTTCATTCATAAATTATAAACTACAGATCTAAAGCTTTAAGTCATCTTTACTGAAATGTAACATCATTTTGAACTAGTAGATATTCTYTCCCTCCTGTGAAAAGTAAATGAAAATGTGAGAACTATTTGAGAACTGCAATTTCAAATAATTGATAGTGAGGAAACACACCTTTTCAGTGGGTGTACAGARGAGTAAGAAGCAAGCTTCTTCAAGTTCATTCCACAAGCACATCAACTAGCAGTCAAATGTCCATGAATTATATATATGATATATATAYCATATATATATAACAAATTTGAAAGCCAAAAAGACAGAATTTCACTTTTTCTTAAACCTAGGAATAAACTGCATTAAATAAAGGACATAAAGTGTTTCACTCTATTGACAGTAACCTGTTCTTACACTCCAACAGTCTTTCATAAACCATCTCATGCCCTGCCCAGAAAGCTTTACATTCCCCTCTCTTAAAAAAGTTGTCCAGTGAAGACAGCTTATGACATGTGCAAGTTAGGTTAGGAAAAACACATCATTTTTAGTACTGGAAGAAATCTGCCTTGTATTATATTCTGCATTGCACCTATATAGAAGGCTCAAAGAGGGAGAAAGAAGCATAGTCAGTGAGTTACCTTATGGAAGTTTGGTTCAGCAAACATCTCTTCCCTGAACAGGTTCCAGCAAAAATATAGAAAAAAAAAATTACGAAGTACCAACAGGAGGTCAGAGGGTTATCTTTTCCTTCAATGATTACATAGCACTGGATATTCCCTTGCTCAGTGAGAGGCCATAATCTCACTAGCTGGACCACAAATCCTGGTATCTCTCAATGTCATTGGAGCTTCTTTCACAACCCCTCACGCCTCCTAGATGCAAACTAACCTAAGCTTGACGGAGCATCCTAATTTCCCTGTGAGTACCCCATATATCTCTAAACTTGAACACAGAAATGTCACTAATGTTCCTTTCCTGTAATTTGAGAGTGACAGGAAAAGCGAGGAATAGAGGTATATAAGAAACAATATTTTTCCACAGAAAACTGCCTATGGAAGACTATGACTGCATGTAAGTACAGAATTGGGTAGAAAATGTTAATTAAAAAAAAAGTGCAAATATCAAAGAATTAAAATTCACAGTAGATTGGGTAGAAAATAAAGATGCCATTAGCAATTTGGAGCTTGCTAAAAAAGTTTTTGGTTCTGGTCAGGGTCTAAAAAACCCATGGCTATTTGTATAGCTTGCAGGCCACTCTGAGTTCAGATACTGTGATCAGCTTTCTAAGAGACTCAAGTCCACAGCTGAAATCCAGACTTTAAAAGCCTCGGATGATCACACTTATTATAGACAATTTGTAGTAAGAATTCTGATTTATAAGCTGTTTTTCTTAAGAAGGTAGCATTACTACACTTTCATGTTAAAGAGTATCTAGAAGAAAATGACCAATTCTAAGACTAGAGGATCAATAAAACGCTAGCCTAAAAGCTGAGGAAGGAAATGAAGAACTAAGAAAGAAATGCTAAATCCTCTCAGAACATCTGAAACCTCTCACCTCCTGTTGTACAGGAGACTTCCCTTGCTTTCTGGGTTAAGCAAATCTGGGCTAAGAGAGGCGAGCTAGTGTTGGCAGAGGGTTCAAGAGTAGCCACAGTGGGTTTCCTGATGACTTCCAGCAAGACTGCTGCTGCTGCTGTTACTCATGTGCTCCCTTCCTCCCCACTGCCCAGAGAGCTTCTGCTCCAGCAGCTACTGCTCATACTTCCCTGTGTTTTTGGCTCTTGCCTGATTACCAAGTGATGCAGTCAGTGCAGAAGTTCAGGTCAGCTGGCGATGTGTTACTTGCTGCTGTAAATCCAAGGCAGGGTTATCCTCCATATCTGACTGCCTCCAAGTAGCAAGCTTATCAGCACCAGGGACTTGCAACACTTCCCTTCCAGGGTACTTCCAGCTTCTCCTCTTGTTGGAAAGGATGCAGCATGTGTTTACACTGCTTAAACAGCTAAACCAGCAGAGAGGAGGAAGTAGTATATCCAGAAACCAAAGTAACAGCACATTCCTTGTATGCTGGCTACCTTTCTTTTACACCAGCAGCTTTGTGACATCTCATTTTCTGTATGAGTAGTGGAGACGCCTGGGAGATGCAGGACTGAGCACCCGTGTAACAACACGACACAACCTGCATTTCACACCAGCAAGCCTCGACTCGAGGCTGGGGACACCRCTTGGGCCTCTTTCAGCTCCAGATGTGGCGAAACGTAAGAAGATTGAAAATGCAGCTGGAGGTGCAGCTCAGGTGGAAGAGGATTTGGTGTAGTGAAGAATTAGAAATCGCTTTAGGACAGATAGGGTCTGTAGAGATAAGAAGCAAATGTCCTAGCAGAAAGAATACCTGGCATTGGTAAGGAGTTTAAAGTACAAAGTGACTGCCAGGAGGAGGGAAAAAGGAATAAGTACACATAGAATAAAAATACAAGAAGTATTTTGTGTATTTCATAATATACCCAAAGGGGTATTATGAAAATGATACAGTGAAAGAGCATGTAAAGAATTTCTAGTGCAAATTAGATTAAAAAAAAAAGCTTTACCTTGTTAATAGGTAAGAAAAAATAAAATCACAGCAATTACAGCATATATGGACTAAAGCAAAGAAATAAAAGAACGAGCATATTTAGATAAATTTATTTTTATGGACACCTAGTTAATCTACTAACATGTAATGAGATAACTAAATTGATATAAATTGTATTAATTCTGCAGATTTCAATCACCAAACTGGTATGTTTCCCTAACTCAAAGATTAGTAGGAGAGTAAAATGAAGCAGTATACAAACAATATGGAAGCAGTCATTAATGGGAATGTTCACATTTTACGTTTAGTGTCAATAGAGAAAGAAAACACCTTTTAATTTTCTTTATTAGATATTATAGAACTTATTTGACTACCAAAGAGACTATTTTCGTATATCTGACGCAATATGTTTTCTTTCTTTTTAAGAATTTAAAGTTTCTCCTTTTCGGTCTTGCTTGACCTTTAGAGACAGAGATTTGAAGCTCAGCAAATTGTGAAATATTGATTTATTAYAGACTTAGTAAAAGTAGCCTTGAAACTTTTTTTTATATATTACAAAATTTCACACCTTTCTTKTTAGACGATACTCTTTACCCCCAAAATCAATAGGGGGCTTGACAGAATTCTTAGCTCATAGCTTGAAGCCACCTTTTCAGAAAAAAAATGGACACACTACATTCTAATCAACTTATTATTGAATTTTTCAGTCTTTTTTTTTAAATGGAGAAACTTACCATATCTTTTCTTCTACAAGAAAATAACATACTAAAATTGAACATAGTTACCAAGTAAATTGCCAAGAATTAAGTCCAACTACCACAGGTTTGCAGAACAATACATGTCAAATCAAATTAAGAAACAATCACTTTCCACTAGCAGAATCTAGTCTGATTAACTTCTTTAKATATATATATGTATATATATGTCAATAAGATCCTCTCTGCCTCCCCTGTTAACGGTAACATCAACTAATCTCAGGTCAAGTGACTGCTGCTGGTTTCTGTATGTTCAATGCTTTTGTAAATACAAACAGTGTAGGAAAGCTGTAGGAATTGATGTTGAACGATATATCAAAAATGTTTTKGTTGACAGAAAATTAAATATGCAAATGTAAATGCCAACTAGAACTACCAAGCTGTGTTAGACTGTCTTTACATTGTTTACAAGACAAAGAGCCTTGTAATAGTCAAATAAATGTGCTAAACTCCTTGCTTCAAATCCATCCTCAACCTGCTTCAGGATCAGTGAATGTATTTTATAGGCAAGCACATCTAGCACAGGAAACTTCAACACTCTGGTTGACATGCTGTGGGGCATGTCAGCAGCAGCAGAAGGGCACCCTACTTCCCCACCATAAACCCCATCTCTCCATCTATTATCAGATGGCCTTGACTGCACCTACTACAGGAACATACTGTCAGGTTAGTGGTCACATGTTTTTCTGAACAAAACCATGAGTTAGTAAWAAGTTACTTTTCTACAGAAATTCCGCATAGGTCTAAGCTAAAAACATATCTTTCAGCTCTTCAGAAATAACCCTTTGCTCTTTGACAGTGCCCAGTCGAGGAAGAGCTATATCTCTCTCTGATGGTTTTTCTACATGTGAAAAGTCTTGCAAGCTTTTTGCTAGCACGCAGCAAACACACCACAACTTTCTCCTTACTATCTTCCTAGCATAAATATGCACAGCTCTCTATATGGTATTTTTTTTCAATAAGAAACACAAATGGATGAGATCAAACACCCGCATCTCCTGTCCAACTACTTGTTGGACAAGCTGGATCCAYCTCGGAGCTCGCTTATGCCCTGCTTTAATCCTCCTTTGCTTATGCAATCTCCAGAWTTCTTTGGTCCAGAATACAATTCCAGGCAGGATAGATAGATGATACCAAAAATACTCATGCATTACYAAACTGAATTATTCAATCATGACATCAGGACTGACTTGTAACTTCATTTGAGCTTTCTGGGAGTTGTGGTTTTCATAATATCTCGCTCCTATTCTCACAATTGCTACTAAGAAACTTTGAAAACTGTATATGCTGCTCCTGGGACACTAAAGGAGACTAGTTTGGCAGAGATTTAATGAAAGCACATGAAAGACGGAGGATTTCACGCAGGATAAACCAATTCAATGACTGACCCAGAAAAAGATGGCAAAATGAGGTTACAAATCAGCATGACACCAGTATTGTGGTGCCGTGAAGTAAGGTTACTGCGTAGCCATATTATTTTCCTGAACTAATTTTAATAGCTTACCTGATAGCACTTAGGAATTATTTATCTCTCTGCAAGCAGCATCTCAGTGGAATYCTCATATGAAGAAAATCTATTTTTTTCCTGAGAAACTTTAATCTCATGATCAAATGCAAAAGGTATCWCTTATCCCTCTTTTGTTCAAGAATTGTACACATCATAGACGAATTTGATTTTTTTATACTATTCCTTTCATGCTCAATATACTGTATTTGTTATCTTTTTGTTTTGAAAAACATACTGAGACAAGCTTAGCGCAATACCTTTCAAGAAAACATTCTCCAACTCCTATGCACGTATGAAGCTAGGTGAAGCCCCTGAAGTTGCTCTGCTGACACAGAAATAAAATCAGTCATGATCGTATGGGTTTGGTCATGGACTACATTATTTTGTCTTTAGCGATTACCAGAGACAAGATACATGATATAGTCCCAAGCTGTAGTTTTGATTTTATGTTTTTTATGTATTTTATGTAGTTTTATGATTATGTTTTCAAAAAATTTCCTCAAGGAACAGCCATGTGCTGTCTGATCTTAGATTAATGTTTTGAGTCTTCATCTTAACTCAACATCCACCTCTACAAGATGTTAACTAGGCTATGAGAAGAACATCACCAGAACCTCACCAGAAGAGCACTTTCAGAAAATTGAGTTTCCCCAAGCTTCATCCAGAGACTACAGAAAAGCAATCCAGCTGGGTTTGGGCAAGAGGTTTCCCAACACATTTCAAAACAAACTAAAAAAACAAAAACGTAATAAAGATTGTAGACTATCTCCAGTCTATTAATATTTTATGGATGAAAGGACATGACTCCAAAAAGCACTTTTTTTCCGTTTCAACATGACAGTTTAGAGACTAACTTCTGAAAGTCTCATCCCCATTTTTTGRGCTCTATGGCTTCCTCAGGCTTTCATTTATCTATTTCAGCAAAGTAGTTGAAAAACTCATTTTGTCTGTGCTCCTCATGCAGATGCTAAAGCATTTACCTGGGCTGTATTCTGGTGACAAATTCACAGAGGTGAAGAGGCCTCTGCGAATAATTAGTTCTGAGAAAAGGATTAGTCTAGATTGCTGGCACAGAGAGCTACACTGGTACCATCCCTTTCAAATAGCCTACTGTGCAGAAGCCAGATGATCTTGCATCTTAGTTATTAAGCTTAGCCTCAGCCAGATTTGAGCCCAAAAGGTTAAGTATTAAAGCRTTGTATCCCATTACCAGTGCCATAAACCATTTTCTCTTCCACTCTTCTGTTTCATATACTGCCTGTCAGATTGTATTTTCTCTCTTAACTCAAAAGATCAAGTTTATTCTATAGAATTGACATAAAAAGAGATCAAAAATTCTTTAACCGATTTTAGTAAAGAATTAACTTCCTGTGCTAGAGACTTCATCATTTTGTCCCTTTTTATTATAGAGATGCTCAATAAGAAGTGGAGCCAGTCTTTAAAGAATAACACCAAAGGCATCGTATTTGCTGAGAGCTAGATAGAAGGAAATTTTATTCTTTTCTCTCTTTTTTATCTTTATTGCCTGTGTCATCCATAAGCGTGAGGGAAGCTTTGGATCCAAAGAGCCGCCCTCACTGGTGAGCTGCCATGTTCTACACAGCCTCAGTGCTCCGAGGGATATGAAGCTCTTTCAGAAGGCAGCTTAGAGGGAACATGGTATTTGTCTGGTAATATTTTATCATTCCTCAGTCAAATTCACACTTTTTTTTCCCTTTGCCCKTCCTTCTCTTATATCCAGTAGTCTAACGGCTAGATAGATGCTATTAATAAAAAGCTGCAAGAAATCTTATTTTAATATGGCTAAAGCAATGTGAAGATTTGTGTTTGATTTGAGTTACATATAGGCAAAAAACATTTTATTCTCTCTGAATTAGCTTAATTGGTGACAACATTTTCTGAAAGGAAATATATCTATATACATATTTTTGCATGTTTAGTGCAAAGGAAGTTTTCATTGTGTTGGTTAAAGTTTACTTTACATGAAAACASTTAAGCATTTAGATTTTCAAAATCATCATATTAAAACTGCTGAATCACACCGTCTTCACAGAGGATTCTGTATTAGSTTCCTTATTATCTCAATGCTATTATACAGTCAATCTGATAAAAAAAAAAAACACCTCACTTGCTTTTCAGGATAATGATGAACAAGCAGATTGTCGCTGTGTAAATAGAAAGTTAACCTCAATGTCTTTTCTCTTGAGCCAGGTAGACATTTGAATAATATCTTCAGAGCAACGTAATTAATTTTTACTGTATACTTATGATATTTTTAACTTTTAAAATGCAGTTAAAAGCTAGAGACATTGAAATGAAACACTCTGCCTGAGTATTTTTTGASTTATTGTGCTCRTTGSCATGTAAGTGCTGCTCACTCCTGAYTTTTCAAATAAATAACCTAACTTGGAAATTCATTTTCTCTCTGCTTTTTCTTTAAAAACCATTCAGGGAAGGCTAATTAACCACACCACACTCTTAAGTTCAGAGTGCAGKTAGCCTTACCCTTACATGGCTGTAAGTTAGCAAGAACTACAAGTCCCTGKAGAGCTCTAAGTGCCTACAAGTATTATAGGTGTTGCTGGTCCTTACTGGCACTGCTAGCAAGGGCAGAACTGTTCCAAATTAACAGTATAACATAGACAAACTGCATGTCCTGATACATAGATGTTACTGCATATTTACACATTTAGAAATGAAAGCAGAAATCACCACCCTCTGCAAGCTGAARCTTGAGATCTCTCAATGCACTCAAGATATTTTGTCCTCTTTTGCCAGCAGGATATTGTGTCCCATTTAGAGTCATAGCTATAGCAGCCCCTGTGCCCAGCAGCTGGTCRCAGCTCCTGCTATCCTCGTGCAAGACAAGCATCCCCCCTCYGGGTCTAACCATCAGAACTTCTAYCTCTAGGAAAGGAAGCGTGTCCTTACTGAGGCCTGCAACACCCGGGCAGCTCCACACCGCAGAGTCTCATAGTGGAGGTTATATACAACAACACAGTATGTACTATAAAGCACATATGTCTTCTTCCAGAAGAGAAGCTTTAGTCTTATTGTAAAAATAAGACTGAAGAAACAGAACCAATGTTCAAGAGGTCACATATTAAGAATTCCTGACCATTTAAGAAACTTGTCTGCAGTTTTACATTCCAATAGCTTTTGGGAAAACTACAGTGGAGGTTTTGACTTTTTTCTTCTCCAGAAACATAYGGCACATCAAGTAACACCTCCTCCATTGCCTTGAATAAATGGACAAAGACAGAACATTTCAAAGCCGGAGTTGGGGATTGGGGGGGCTGTTTGAATAGTGTCCTATCTTTCACTGTGACTTAGAACTTTTTTATCAAACGAAGAAAATATGTGAAAATGTTTGAAACTCTCAAAAATCACATTTTGACAGTTTCAAATATTATCAYACAATTTCTTCCTCTCATTCATCTGCAAGCTGAGAAATACAAACCTGAACATGAAAGTTTAAAATCCAGCCTCCAGATATGTCTTTATATCCTTACTTTGCTTTTCACTCATCCTGTAAAAGCAAGCAAATCCAGAAATTTTTAGGTATGTCATATTAAAGAAGTAATATACTAAAACAACATTTAGGAATATTATTCCTAAAGACACTACACGCATATTAAAGCAATACAGAAGCTGTTTTATTTTAGTCATRTTGTTATCATTATGCTTGATTTGGGATTCATCAAAATTTGAAGAGTTCATCCTAAAACTGAAAAGTATTTCCCATTTCTCATAATGGGGGCCTCTTACTGTCTGAAAGCTAAAAAAAGTTACTTAGCTTCCATCAAGTGGCAATCTCCTGTTCATGCCTATGAACACAGAATACGTATGGCTTTCCCCACTGTCACTGATTTAAAGATTTGTGCCTGCTTGCAAATTAAGCTATGRTGTGAGTTTTAAACAAAAACTATTACTAATTAACTCTTTTAAATACCTTTTGCCTATTAATTTAACAACACACGCTACGTTTTAACAAGAAAACAAAAAGATTTGTTCCAATGCCATATGGTACATCTTCWTAGCAGATATTACTCAGTCATGATTGCACCACTCAGTGAATTCCCTTCAATCCCAAACTTAAACTAACAGAATGCTCAGATATCTCTGTAGTAGTACATGTCAGTGTTCATTACAGACGTAGATGAAGAACATCCACACTCAAAAGTATACAGAAATACTGATTCTTGAGCAGCAGTGACACAAACAGAAAACTCCAGATCCTTTGTGGCTTCAGATTTTCCATCATTAGGTAAAACASAATATGGCCCTGGAGATATTTACATAATAGAATTCCCTGTGGTTTTAGAATCAGGAAAAAAAACCTATTGTCAGTTATGAAGACAGCTGTGAAATATGTATGTCAGATCTCCAGACTCCTGTATTTGATCAAGGAGAAACCCAGTGACCAAGATCTTTCTCTTCTTCCTATCTCCTCTCTAAGGAGTTAGGAGCCCTTCTGCTAAAGACTTGTCTTTATCTGTTGTTATGCAAAAGCTATCAGCTAATTTAAACTTGCACAATATATATTGACCGGCTGCGTTAGCCTGATTAGGCTGCATTTTCCTTACTTCATTCAGTCCTCTACCATTTGCACACATTTCAAATGCCCCCTCAAATCAAGAGAAGCAATAATATAACTGACAGGGCATATAGTCTCAGATTATCTTTTTTCCTGATCAGGCAATTTATGCTCGAAGCATGAAGCAATTTTCTTTGAACTCCAAATWCAGACAGTAAATCTTTTCAGAAATGCTCATTTTGTAGTGATCAATGCTGTATACTTTTTAATTAACCTTAACACTGTATTTCTAAATACYCATGACAGTACTGTCCTTTGCAGAACTCAGAAAACATACATATATACACATACATATCTATGTATTATATTTAAATAACAACTCTTTTTTTTCAGTGGAAATATTCCATTGCTAGCATAGCAAATGATACCTGTTTTAGCAKAAGAAATGTAGAGTGGAAACAAAGATAACTGAACGGCTAAAACTAAGACAATCTAAATTGCTAAGCAATACCACATTATAAGAAAAAAATAAAATGCAAAATTAGGGTTCTGCTCTCTGAATGTGCCAACATTTGTGTAATTTTCCCTCTACAGGCAGTATTATTTATTTCTATTCAACAGCTCCCACAAGTTATACAGAGTGTAAGAGCTTCAGTGATCCAAGCCCCTAACAACTTRGAGCAGGTACATGACTACTCAATCTTTACTGGTATAAAGATCTTCCAATCAATGTAAAGATCATTTGGATTCCTTGCAAGGGATTTGTGTAGCTGGAGATGAACAGATGCTTTTCTCCCCTACAAGGGTGAGGGTTTATGCTGGCCTCATGCTTGCACAACATGGGCACTGGGCAAGCCCTCTCCCATGCAGAGCTCCTGTCCTACAGCTCAGGTCAAGCTGGATCAAAGACCTTCAGCCAAAACTGTAGCTGGCTTCCTGTACAACAAAATCTCAGACCAGAAACATGATGTCCCCTAATAGCTAGCAGCTTTTTTTTTTCTTTCTTATATAAAAAGCATCCTTCTTACCTGATGAGCCTAACCTACACGCCAGAAGGCAAAGGAGGAGAGATGCCCTCAGAACAGGTATTAACCATGACAAATCTGTTTAAACTGTAATTACAAGGTGTCCTTAATAGAACATCACAGTCACTGGCTTCCTTCAGTTTGCTCCAACTAAGAAGATGTTGTGCATGAAGTAATTTAGGATTGAAGATACCAACAGGCAGTTGCTGAATGTCCACATATCCATAAATGTCAGCTTAATCTTTAATCTCAAAACACAAATTTAAGATTGATGAGTGAAACATCACATACCACAAAACAGACATTTTGGAAAAGGTGCCAAATTGTAAATATTGGCTCAAAAAGCTGACATTTTCAACGGAAAGAATGGATGGTGCCGTATGTCAACTCAATTATTAACCTTGTATACACAGTGTAGGATATGGATGCCTAGCACTCAACGTAGACCATTTGCTGCGAGCGCTGGCTCTGTCTTCCAGGGCAGAGCCATTAAGTTTCTCAAACTTAACATTTCTCAAACCCAAGACCACTTGTGTGAACAGAAATTTTGAGCTAATGGCTTGATCAAGGCATAAAGAATTGCCAGTTAAACAAATTGCCATCTTAAACAAGGGAATAATAAGGTATGAAAAACAAAATGGAGACATCCTTGTAAATACCAGCAAGTACAAATAAACCTTTGTTCTCTATACAGAATTATAATCATTACCCCCAGTTAATTTCTGAAGACAAACTTTATGAACACAGAATAATAGATGAGGCTTTGCTTTTTTAATTTAAACATGCCATAGCATACATGACTTTTCTTTGCTGTTGGCAACATTTTTAAACTGAATTTCATTTTCTAGCCAAATGATGAAAGAAACATTAATTACCTAGTATATAAACAATCTAACATTTAAATTTAGAATTTGAATATGCTAGTATATAATTACTGAAATAAATGCATATATTGGTAACATGGCTCCTGAGAGACAAAGACACATCTACTGCAGAAACTATATTTAGCTGTAAATAAGCAAACAAACCTTGTAATTGTTCTATCAGACAGTGAAAATGAATCTCTTTCTGAGGAAATAACTTAAAAACTCAGATGTGAAACATCATTAAGASTGACTGCATAAATTAAGGGTTCTGATTGCTGGTTTAAATTACAGCTGTAAATGGTCATTTAACTCAGCTTGGCAGTTATCTGCAGGCATTTTCAGCCTGCAATTTTTAATGAAAGGGGGTAAGACGAAAATATTGCTGTTTACTCAGGTTTTTTCCTCTCCATTCATGATGGCAACTTTTTTTTTTGAAAGAAGATCCCCCACAAAACCATGATCATGAGCTTCCACAGTGACTGCAAAAAAATACAGCTCCACTATTGCTCAGCCCCAGTTTTACAGTGCTGGTGTTGAACAGATATCAAACATCATTTTTATTTGTAGTCACAAGCGCGGATAGTGGCCAGCTGCATGAGTCAATTAGTCATTAATATAAGCAAGCTAAAAGATCAGAATGAAAAGGCTGTTGCATACATCAATTCTGCTACTGAATGGCAAGTAATTTTATGTTATACCCTTACTATTTCTCCCTTCTCTTCCTGTTCCCCACAAAAAGGAAACGCAACATAGGACAAATACTTTGGGTGACATCTCTCCAAACCACCTTCAGCCAAGGCCAACGTCTGTTGGCTCAGACTGTCCTCATCACGCCTATGTGCAGCCCTCTGGTTTGGGCCTCCTGCACTCACTGCAGGGAGGTAATTCAGCTGAAGCTCACCCCGTGTTCAGAACTGCAGCTTATTTAAGAGCAATGGAAATACTAACTCTCCAAAAATCAGTTATCTTTTCCTTTTTACAGACATCCTGGTGGTACACCAAAGTCAAAATAATGACATTCAAAGTTTAACAGCACTCTGTGAAGTTTTATGCTTCTTTCCACTGCTCTTCAAGGAAAACCCGAAACACTGAAGGGCTATTTTAATGCAGTTATTTAAAGCAGATACTTAAAAGTATTCCCCTGATCTTGGCACAGCTTTTAAAACAATAATTGTCTCAGAATGGAGCAGCTCAAGTGCTTAATGGCAGGCGAGGAAGCAGCTTTTATCCCCTAGCAGTAGCACAGGTAGGAAGCAAAAAGTAAGAAGGAGGTGCAAGAAGAGGCAGAGCAGGAAGAAGGCTGCAGATTAAAGCAGAACATTTCTGGAAGCTACAGGATAAGCAACTAACAAAATTAAAAGAATAATTTTCCAGAAGAATGTTTTCTCTGTAAGGCTTTTTCTTCATTCTCTCCTTTTCAGGTAGCATGTAAGTGACACCAATCAAGAATTGCCGTTGGGGTACACAACACATACAGAGGTAGATGAATGTAATGAAGGAATGAGTGCAAACTGTAACCTGGGGAAGCTGGAAAAAAAATTACAGAAATACGTGCTTCTCTAGTTCTGTTGAGGTTCACACTTGACTGTAGTCCACACAAGCCACTCAGAAAAACCCTACCCTTAGATGCTACGCTGTCCTTTTGGACAGTCCCAAAACTCGCTCCATCCCAGACTACCACCTTTGCGCTCGATCACAGACTTTGGACAGCATGAGCAAGAAAACAGCAGGAATGGAAACTCCTTCAAGTGCCTCTCCATCCCTAACCACCATTTTTTTTTCTTTCTTTTTTTGTCAACCCGTCTCTCAAAAGTAAGGCCTTTCACAGCAACCCAGTTGTAACAAAACAAGACCCATTATTCACTCAAATCCATAAATGGTGCCTGCTTCTCATGCAGAATCCACACACTTCCTTTCATTGCAGGAGCTAAAACACTATGAGAATTCATGCTACTCGTGTCCATCAAAATCCCACCCCTGGTACTATAAAGTGCTTCAGGGACCAGGGACCTGCTGGGCACATTTCCAAGCTTGGTGAGTAAATTGCATAAATGCTACTTATTTTCCCACTCCCTCGTATTTTTTTATTTATATACAAAGGTGTAGTAGATTCTTTGTTAAAAGCTAGATAAGATATATCTGATTTTTAGGTTGTGTTTTAAAACATGTAAATAAAATATTTTTGTATGCTTCAGATATCCTATGAAAGGAGCTATACAAATTCAATGCATTTATTAAAGTTGGATTGTTTATAAATAAAATCCTTGTATGTAGCTGCATAAGTTAAAATTTCCAAGAATGCTACCTGAATTATTAAAGACACTGTTCTTATTTCTTTCTCTCACTGTATTGCGCCTTCAGTTTCAAGACGTTCCTTTCCAAAACAAAAACAATATCAAGAAAACACTTCTTTCCCATCTTTGTTCTACTGCATTGCTAGGAATTAGTTACTTTCTTTTTCTATAGAAGTCAGGGGTAAGGAGGAGTTTGTGGTTTGCAGTAGAATTACATTATTTGCCACACAGAAGTAATATTTTTTCACTACCTCTAATGGCTGATACACTTCTGCTATAATACTAAATGCTGTAGCACCTCTGAGAATATTTTAAAATGGTAATAAAGGAGCATTAAGRGAAAGAAAAATATGAATAAAAAATGTTAAAGGAATAGAATAATGTTAATATTTATTGCATTAATATTAAGTTGCAAAGGTTTCTCTAAACACCAACTGGTTCCTGACCGTTCGGATAAACAGAGCTGGTCTTCCTTTTTGTTTCTCATTCTTTTAGGAAACTGAATTTTAAAGATGATATGAACTAGTTCTTCTTAAGAGGAATGAACTGACAGCATTACTCCTCCCTTTTCCACCCCTCTTCTTCATGCTTGTTTCTAAAATGGGGAATACAATGTGAGATTTGTTTAGGAGATCCCTTCGCATCTGCACCAAGCACAGTGTCACTACGACACATCAAGTTTTCACAGCAGAGCAGTCACAGTTCTTATTCCACAAGTGCTCTCTGACACCAGCATCATCGCCTTTCCCTAAATTCGTATATTATTACCTTCTTTTCTGCTTCCTAGTGGTTCTCAGCTCAGAGGGTAACACTATGAGAAGAATTGTACACATGCAGTATGACACCAAAATTGAACAGTCTTAGCAGCAAGAGAAACATAGCTGAGACTAGAGAAGAAGAAATCCTTTCCATCAGTAGAAGGCTACTAGCAATAAGTTTTGTTCCTTTGCTTTCAAATCTTCAGTTCATTTTTAARTTTATTCATTCAGTCTTTCATAATCTCCCCGCAACGTAAGGTATTACAGAGAGTTAAGGTTCAGCTATGCACATTAACACCTGCATGATGCATATGACTTATTAACACACATACCCAGGCAGTGGTGCTTTCCTTACCGCTATCTGAGCATTCATGGCCAGTTCACACTCGAGTTTCTCTGGTCTTAGCACAAGCACAATGTATGAGGGCTAAAAATATAGTGATAAGGTTTCCTGACAGAGACAACTCTCTACTTGTTAATAAGAAGGCACATACAACTACTCAAATAAACACTTCCCCAGTATTCCACAAAAAAGAAATATATGTCACATCATCATATAATCCATCCATCYGCCTTTTTTTTTTCACCTCCAGCATGTGTTACGTTAAGTTGCAGGAGCTCCAGAGTCAGTTTTGAACACCACCTGCTTAGACTAGAAATGTACTTGTATACTGGACTGGCCTTCTGAAATGTGCTTCAGAGAAAATAGCCTTGACAAGAAGTCGTCAAGCTGTGACTGGAAAGTACCGTATTTCAAGACATCGTCTGCATGATATAATCTATGCACACCRCACTGTTTTCTAAAGGCATTAAATGATTACAAAAATATTTAATCGTATTATTAGAGATACATATTGTATAAGATATATTTTTAGATATATCTAATATACTAGRTATATATTATAGATATTAAAAATACATGTTCTATAATAATATGATTAAACATTTTGTGAAAACGGGTTTGTACATTAATATTTCTGAAGAGAGCAAATTATTTTTCTTCTTTGGCACTTCTGCTTTAACTACCACATATTCTTTTCACACAAGAAAAGTGAAATAGCCATTCACTTTACTTACAGTAACACTTCCCCCATACAACGGTAATAGGCAAGTGATACCTGCAAACTACGGCTTGATCTACTGTCTTGCATGTGTTATGTCTACTTGCATTTATGTGAAATGGCTGCAAAACACAATTTTCTGACTTGGAAGTCCTTGTACTTTCTTTAGTCAGGCGCAGCAGCACTGYAATGTACAACAAACAGGAAATCAGTCCCTTGTTGTTAAGAATACAAGAACATAAATGAAAAGTAATTAGCGAATACTTTAAAAATGTATTTCTCATAAAAAATTATTCTCCACAGAATGTAATATTTATCTTTCTATTCAGCCAGTATACAAGCAGTATTATAATAGGATTTCTTAGTATGGCTAGTAACAGATGGACTGTCACTTTTCCTTTACGCTCATTTATTTATTCTTTATTATCAACTCTTCAGTATATGTCAAAATTATTAGGAAATCTCAGTTGAGCTCTAGAAGTAGAATTTTTATTATTATAATCATTAAAAATTTATTATAAAAATGTAATTTGGCAAATTTTACAGTAAGACTCTCATTATTCTGAAGAAAGYATTTCTTTCATCTAAGGATAAGCATTTGTACCATAAGAGCAAATCAAAAAACTTTCCACTTGTRGATGAAAACTAATTTTAATTCATCTATGCCATAAAAGATTATTTTTAACATAGATTTTCTACATACTGATTAAACTACATCCCTAGAGAAAGCAGCTATAACAAAACAGCTAGCTACAAAAGACCTTAAGACTTGGTAGATGTCACGTTTAATTTAGCAAATAATTATTTGTAATTCAAATAACAATCCTACACACTATTCAGGATAAGAACAGTGAAATGCACAGTTTAGCAGGCATGGACAAGTATATTACATATCAGAGTTTCTCCAGACATGTCTTTTTCTGCTTGAAAATTGCTTCTCTGTAGGAGAATTTTCTATATTTGTCTAGATTTTCCACTGACTGTGTGCAACATCCAATGAGGCGTCACTGATGCCCACTCTACCTACGCAGGCATAAGCACATGCTTCTTAATCATTAATGAAATCTACCATACAAATTGGACTACTGTGGTATTTTTGACTGCTTTRCATCTTCTGAAAGAGTTGTTTGAAAAGGAAAATGCCAGCTGACCTCCATTAGAAGTTCTAATTGGACTCCGCGTTCATCAGGCAGATATGTTTCCAGATAAAATGCCTATCAGGCTGGTGGTCAGGCCTTCCCTGGCATTAACACAATACAAATAATAACAAGTATTATTGCTTGTTTGATGTCATTGCAAATTGCTTTACAGATGATTAAAAGTAAATCTGAGTTCCTAGTATCTTGCGGCCAGAGGAAAACATTTGACTCCTAACCATCAAATTGAATGTTAAACATATCACTTATTTAGTGCCATCATAAAGTCGCAGTTAGATTGCTATTTTCCATTACATTCATTAAGATTTAGCACAACTCTTCACATCATAATGATGATGAGTTTGTGCTGTGTTCAAATGTCACATAATATTGCTCCTCCTTTATCTGATCGGAGCTGAATTGTTTATTTCTCATCGTTTTCCATGAATTTCTGTAACTTTTCTGCCATGTTGATTGAGCCATGGTCAAACTTAATGGACTCTGCAATAAGTAACAGGTCAAAGGAACATCACATGAAGGCTTTTAAGTTTTTTCTTTAAAAATTTTTTTAAAAGTTTTCTTTGGCTCACAAAAAAAGCCACTTTCTTCTTTTGCCTTCCAACCTGCTAGCTGTTGCCCAAATCATGGCAACCTTTTCCTCCAGGTATTCTAGCACTGAGTTARTTGGTCAGGACTTCTCTATACTATCAGGCCTTTCAACTTTTTCAGATCACTTCAGTTTTAACAAAAATGTATCTCAGTGTGAAAAGCAARCATATTTTAGCCATTCCAGAGGTTTTTTTGTTTTTTTTTCCCACGTCTCCTCTTCAGCAGAGGTCAGCAGAGCTCCTGCTTCTGCTCTCCTGCCTTTCAGAGTGCTTACGGAGGGTGTKGAGGTGAATATTCAAAACAGCCTCTTTAAAAGTGCTTTTTGGGAATATCAGAAAACCAATTTTAAAAGGGCATAAAATTCAGAAATGTAATGTAAAAAAGGCACCCAAAGATGGTCAAGTCATTAAATAAGTTAAATCAATTCTTTCCGGCTCATGTTACAACTCAGAGACTTACAGAAAGCTGTTTCTTTGTTAACAAAATTAAAATTAACTGTCTCACGGTTACTTAATTGAACCTRTCTCCCTCTGGAATGCTATAAAGAAGGAATAAGAGAAAAAAAATCCAATGAAATATCTACTGCCCATATAAAATAAATTAGCAGATGGGATCTGCACAACTACAGGAAAAGCACTGTATTCTCATACACCATAACATTTCTTTTGAAAAAGCTACATTGATTTCCTTTTTCTCTAAGGGGGAACCAAAGCCCTTTTTGCAACAAAGGAAAGAATACCTTTAGCCTTTGCAAAGTTTCAAAACTTCACTAGAAAAAGAGAAAGCAGACTGCTTTCTTTGCTCAGTGCAAAGATAGATCACTCCAGATAAATCAGGAATTTCAGCCYGGTCCTGCGGAAGGACGTTGCTGATGATGAACAGCTTGCCCATCACTGGCAGAACTGTGGGATAAACACWGCTAATGCATGCAGAGTGCTATCACACCATGAAGTTTATACCTAAATATATTTCCTACTCACCTTTAAAATGCAAACAACTGTAATTTATGATTTCCTTTTTTCTATCCCTTATTTGTTTCAACTGCATGCCACAAGCCATGGCTGTTTCTCAGTATGGATGTGTGAAATGGTTAACATAAGATGGATCAAGCTTCTGTCAAAATCATTATGTCATACCTTATGCAAACAGTAAATCAAAGTAATAATTATTCATTAGCCTAATTGCAACAAAAAACTATGCTTAGTTTTTTGGGTAGCACTGTTCAYGGCCATAGAAGAAACTCTCCTATACTCAGAGACAGAATGACCCAAACAACCTTTTCATTATTAGTTTTACATTCTTTGTTTACACTTTTAACAAAATACAGTTCTGCCAAAGCATGAGGACTTCTGACTGACTGTTAATAAGACTAGGCTGATTTATTAATTTAATTACTAGTAATTGGGGTTCTATTAGAGAGGATTTCTCTTGGTGTACTGGTGTACTTGACATTCTGAACATGATATTGTTGTGATTACCTTTACTATATTGTCTGATGAAGAAGAGACCTTTATTTCACTTTGTTTTTTTCTAAATCATCTTTGCAAAAAAAAAAAAAAAAAAAAAAAAGAATCTCTACACAGTCAAATTTTAAACTATATCTCAAACAAGAATAGAAAAAAGAGTAGAATTGATTTTTCCAGTTACTGAGGATGCGTGTACAGTTCATGCACCCATCAGGCTGCGCTAGCAAATAATCTCTGTGGGCATCTGATGCTGCATAGGGTTTAACGCTTACTGCCATGCCACCTGTTTTTGCCATTTAAAGTACAAGGAGTATCTGTGGAATTAGTTAATAGGACTATTGAGAGGTATTACATCCTCAGTGGCATCCAATAGATGAGCACACGGAAAAATTCAACTCTGATGTAATTTTTACAAGGAAAAATGCAACCTAAAAGAGACATATGTGGTATGCATTTAGAGAGGGAAAAATGTTATTTTCAGATTATACACATTTATTATTGTTAATATTTTGGTTATTATGTATGCAAGATGCATATATGTATCCAATATGTTAATTTTGCTTGTATTGACTGTTGCAAGATGATTCATGAAGTCTTTTTTTTTAACAGTAATCAACATAGAATGAATTTGTTTATAATTTCTGATTTCTTTCTAATTTGTTATTTTGGTAACAACCTTCTTAGTACCATAATTTCATGCTCTTTCGACAATTTTCTTAYGGTGATGACTCATCCCAGTGCTAACAAGGGCAACAATACAGGTAAGCCTAGTCTGTAATCAGGAGAGGCATCTACATTTTGAGCAAGAACTGTGGTATTAARAAAAAGATATAGCAAAGTTCAAGAAAGTGATGTTTTTAAGTCTATTTGCGTGCAAAAYAGATAGAAATACATCTTTCCATCAAATAAATATTAAGGAAAGTTCCAAAATAGTGGCTGTGCTCCATTATCATACAATAATTTGAAAAGGGACAACCCATTACAATAATTCTAGAAAAAGCAAATAGGAGATTACAAGGCAGATAGGTCTTTTAACACAGACAAGCCCAGATATATTTCTGGAATCTCTGCAGAATATTCTCATCTGCTTATGCAGTCTGCAGAACTACAGGAATGCTGAGCTGCTTCCTCTGTCATCTGTATGTTCAAATGAATCAATTTGCATTAGAAATCTTTTCCTTCAAGARTAATTTGACTCTCAAAGTCTTTTTTTCTTTTCACATATGAATTAAACAGCATGATCTTTAAAAAGACTGGATTGCAGGAGAGCACACATAATTTAAGACCTAAAAAGATACATCATGTGAGTGTTGAGAAATAGCTGTATAGGCAGAGTTTTGTCAGTCTGTTTCAGTTAGCCAGCTCTTTCCTTTCTAAAATAAATTATTTTCTGTGATGTCTACTTTGTAAGTGGAGCACTCATATGCAACGTAGGTCTGACCTGGAGAGACAGAGGGAGTGCAAAACAYGAAAAGATTAGTATTTGACCGACCATAAATTAACCACACTTCTTAAAGGCAAGAAGAGACCTGCTCACAAGAAGAGTGACTTATTGCAAGGGCAGTACTCAAATACATCTGTCAATACACACAGAGTACTTTGTTGATAAGATTACAGCAGAATTTATCTGGCTAAGTTGCAAATGTGAATAATTTCTCATTGCCATATTTCTGACATGCCTGCTCTGGTTTCATAGGGTCAGAAYGTGGGGCACTTCAGTCCCCAGATTCTAGTTTGCTCCCAGTAGRAACCAAAGAACTGCAAAATAACCCATGGGGGTTTTAATGCTGCGGGGTAAGTAGTTGCAGCTGGTGAGAACGGAACAGGACAAAGACATTGGGTGGACATGATACCACTGAAGATTAGCAGGTAAAATCTGTTCAAAACCCATTTGAAAGTTTCTGTTCTTAAATATTCGTTTTTATTCTTGGAAGCATGTAGAGAATAACAGCCATATTGCATTTTGTTCTGGTGAGATGTAGCATCTCACTACTTATATGAAACCTTCTCTTTAGTATGATCCTTTCTTTTTGCCCAGCTTGAGGCTCTTCCTACCTCATATCTCACCATGGAGAGTGGATGTCTTCTTTTACCAGGCTGGAAGTCCCTGTGTGGATGACAAACTCTGGGAACAATCCAGGACTAATCAGGTTAGATTTAGTCTTTCCTGCCACATAAACCATTTTCTCTTTGCTTTTAGATGCTAAATCYCTGGTGTCCTGTTATCACTCTGTGTTTTTGATATTAAGATTTATTGCAGAAAATGTTTTCATGATTTTAATAACATGCATAAATTGCTTCTATACTACAATTTTGATACGTACTAATAGGCATTTGATTCCCAAATATTTACAGCATTTACTTTAGGAATTTACTTTAGGTTTAACTTTAGAGATTTAATTTATCAGAAAGTTTTTATATCAAAACCACTACAGTACCTGTCYGACATGATAACATGAATGAAAAATATCAGATCCATGGAAGCTATTCAAATCTGGCTTGACAGACTTCAATTGCTCATAGCTCTTCTCCTCAATATTCAGATTTCAGAGACTCAGCTGCAAATTAGCTGCTTGATCATAACCTCTTGTTTACACTCTATCACCAAGTGTAATGTTTAATTCTGTATTCAGTAGCATTGACAGCTGCTTACATCCATGTGTTACATAGAAAGAAGAAAAATCACACTCTGAAATGCTTCACGCTTTATATTCTAGAGGGAGAAAACCAGCAAGGGTATATAATTCTTTCCTCAACTAAAGTGTGGTGTCCTGGGACCCAAATTCCATTTACACAACTGTATCATCACTATAATTGTAATAAAGATATACTTCTAAAKATAGCTAAAAATGCTTTTTTCCCTCTACACTTAAAAATGTAAAATTATTTGTATTTATGTCCTAGCTTAACCTGATGTTTGCAAGTTTGACAAGCTACCAAGTCCAGAGCTTTCTCTTCTCTTTTCTTCTAGCTCTTTACTGAAAGAAGAGTAATTACCATCATACAGCTAAATGATGCAAATACCAAGCTGTCAATGGGAACATGACCAATTAATTTCTAAATAACATGTGCTAACAAAAATTAACATCACATGCTCTGTAAAATTTCCAAATTTCATTAATATATGATAAAATATTGGTTGCCTTAGACATACTAAAGGGCAGAACACTAATCTGAAGCTGTTGGCATCTCCCAAGACTGTGAGGAACACAGCCCAGTATATTTGCCAACCTTCCTTCTGCTCCATTGCAGACAACTAAAGAAGAAATATTAGATCTTCTGCCAYAACTCAGCATATTTAAATAACTATATACCACTAAACACATTCAGTTCAGAGTATTTTCCATAATTAGAGATGGAGTTTTCCACTGCCAGGTGAATACCCAGTGATAAGCAATGATAAGTAATCCATTTCACTGAAGTAATTCTCTTCAGTTAGAAACCTCATGGTAAGTGCATTTTGTCATGATGACAGCCCTTGTGAATTTGACAGAAATTCTCTGCTCATCAGGCCTAGACGTATGGAGAATACTTTTTTAAGTGTCACCTCCTCTATGAAAACATGGTAGAAGAACCAGCTGTGCTTCACATCTGCTTCCTTTCTCTTCCTGCAAAGTTCGTTTGACTCTGGTTGTCTGGATCTTTGTGGTGTTAGAAGATATTAATGCCTTTTTTCCTGGAAATCAGACAATTCAACTGTGAARCAGAGACTAGTTCCACAGCAAGCCTGGTTGCTTCCCAGCCAAGCAGCTCTTCCAGTCTGGAGCAGATGGATAACCCAGTGAGTAGGAAGAGCGGCCCGTTAAATCATCATCCTGATTCTACCACTGGCTGCTCTTGTCRTTGCATCACTAAATTTTCTCTGTTTTTTTTCGACATCCAATAGCAGTGTCCTGCACGTGCCTGTACTGTGGCTCACTCACATGTCTAAAAACTAACAACACAACTCCCTTCTTGCCTTGTGGTACACGAAGGCCATCACTATTAGTGGTGTTACCTTGACTTACAGCCTCATCATCATTTGAGTAGGGAGACCTGGCAGGATATGCTCCATTAGCTCTGCAGGCTCTTAGAAATCATTCTTTTTTCCTGCAGACCCAAAGCATCCTGATTTTTTTCATATGGTGCACTGCCTATTTTTCTTTCTTGCTGGCAAGAACAGACTGCCAGTGATGATGAGTAGGAAAGAGGAATGTGTGTGTGGTGTGCAGGAATTTGCTGATACAGTGATGATTTGATTTGCAGAAAATGCTGGCTGAACCTATTTACTGTATTTTAAGTGCCAATGGACGCAAGTCATTTAGACAAAAGCTGTTTTCAGCTGAAAAATGAAGATCAAGAATCATACAAAAAGAAACACCCAAATCCATAATTATTTTGAATTATTCAGATGTTTAAGCATCTTGCTGTGGCAGGATTTCACAAATTCAGAATATGCTGCAAGTAAGAAATTTGGTTGCCTGCTTTTCCCTTTAGCCAAGGCAAATGAAGGTCTTTTATCATGCGGCACAGAAAGAACAAAACTTTCTGCATTATTTTATCCTCATAGCAATAATTAATTAGCAGAGAAAATATTAATGATCCTTAGTTAAAGTGCTCATATGTCATTTAAAGAGTAAACTACTTCAGTTTTGCTTCAAACACTTTGTTCATACATCAGGAAAAGCAGAAATAGGTCATTCCAAGAATCCTTTAAAATGCCAGCTACGTTTCTACCTGCTGTTCATTCATTAAAGCACTTGCCCTTCGCTTAGCTCGGATTTTCTTCTTCAGCAAATCTACACAGCATCAAAAAATGGTCCTTGTCCTCCTCGAGCRTGGGGAAAAAAATTGCTTAGTGAATCCTCACCCTGAAGCGGGACAGGATTCAAGGTCATTCTCATTTAACTGCTCTCTGACAAGGAACAGGATACAGGGATGGGCCGGCCACGAGGATCCTCACAGCAACCTCCCACAAGCTCCAAGCTGCAGATTTAAACCACCTCAGCCCAGGGAGGGAATGAAACCCCCGCCTCCCGCTTGCTGATCATGGTTTGCTCTCTGTTACAACAAACAGGCAAAAGTACTCGCTGCGGTAGAATATTTTCAGAATATTTTAAGGTGAAAACAGCTCCTTTTGTTAGGAATCTTAAGCCCATCTAAGCAAAGTTCTAGATTTTGCTGCATCTTCCAAGAAGCTGCCCTAGATAATCATAACAGTGAAACTGCACTGAAAACAGGACCTAAAACAGCTTGATATTAATTTCATTCAGGGTACAAATCCGGGGTTTTTTTGGGGTTTTTTTGTTTGTTTGTTTGTTTTTTGTTTGGGTGGGGTTTTTT